>VSMD01014945.1:0-34524 GCA_008750895.1 Mirza zaza
GTGTAAGTGAGAAAACCGAAAAATAGAATCTGAGTGTATTCATATATGTATATATAATATATAAATATATGCATGTACATGTACTTATACATATATGTAATATGTATATATTTAAGCATGTAAGCAGGTGGGCGCTTAGGTACTTTTAGAGAATTGAGGCACTTAAGGTTTTATTTGGCTATCCATAGTTGTACATACGCACTTATACCTGCCTGTATGTTTAAGTGAGTAAATAGTGCATCTTCTTCAATATGAGTAATACATACACTTAGTTTTTTGTTTTTTTTTTTTTGAGACAGAGTCTCACTTTATTGCCCAGGCTAGAGTGAGTGCCATGGCATCATCCTAGCTCACAGCAACCTCAAACTCCTGGGCTCAAGCAATCCTGCTGCCTCAGCCTCCCAAGTAGCTGGGACTACAGGCATGCGCCACCATGCCCGGCTAATTTTTTTTTTTCTATATATATTTTAGTTGGCCAATTAATTTCTTTCTATTTATAGTAGAGATGGGGTCTCTCTCTTGCTCAGGCTGGTCTCGAACTCCTGAGCTCAAACGATCCGCCCACCTCGGCCTCCCAGAGAGCTAGGATTACAGGTTTGAGCCACCGCGCCCGGCCTACACTTAGTTTTTTTTAAAAAATCAACTAATACAGAAGGATATACAATAAAAAATTAGCATTTTCCCCTTTTCTTGACTCTGTTCTTTATCCTCATTATCAGCTGTATCAATTTCTGGTCACTTTTTCCCATAAATGTTTATGCAGATATGACAGTCATTGTTTAAAATGTGCATACATGTTCACACAACGTGAATTATATAATATACAGTTATTCATCACTTGACAAGGATACATTCTGAGCAGTGTATCATTAGGTGATTTCGTCACTGTGTGAACATCGTGGCACGTACTCACATAAAAACATAGGTGGTGTAGCCTACTGCACACCTAGGCTAGTTGGTACAGCCTGTTGCTCCTAGGCTACAACCTTGTACAGCATGCTACTGTACTGAATATTGTAGGCAGCTGGAATACAATAGTACATATTTGTGTATCTAAACATAAAAAAGGAACAGTCAAAATACAGTATAAAAGATACAAACTGATATGTCTATATAGGACTCGTACCTTACCATGAGTGGAGTTTGCAGGACTGTAAGTTGCTCTGGGTGAGTCGTTGAGTGAGTGGTGAGTGAATGCGAAGGCCTAGGCCATTGCTGTACACTACTGTAGACTTTAGGAGCACTGTGTACTTAGGCTACACTAAATTCATAAAAAATTTTTGTTTCTTCAGTAATAAATTAACTAGCTTACTGTAACCTTTTTACTTTATAAATAAATTTTAAAATTTTTACTCTTTTGTAATAACACTTAGCTTAAAACAAATGCATTGTATAGCTATACAAAATATTTTCTTTATGTTCTTATTCTATAGATTTTATTGTATTTTTAAAATTTGTATATTTTTACTTTTTAAACTTTTTTGTTAAGAACTAAGACACAAGCACACACATTAGCCTAGGCCCACACAGGGTCAAGATCATCAGTATCACTGTCTTCCACCTCCATGTCTTGTCCCACTGGAAGGTCTTCAGAGGCAATAATATGCATGGAGCTGTCATCTCCCATAATAATGCCTTCTTCTGGAGTATCTCCTGAAAGACTGCCTGGGGATGTTTTACAGTTAACTTTTTTTTATAAGTAGAAGGAGTACACTATAAAACAATAGTATAGTTACATAAATCCGTAAAACAGCCATTTATTATCATTACCAAGCATTAAGTACTATACATAATTGTATGTGCTGTACTTTTATATGACTGGCAGTGCAGTAGGTTTGTTTACACCAGCATAGCACAAACACGTGAGTAACACATTGTGCTATGCAAAAAGAATTTTCAGTTCCATAATAATCTTATGGGACCACCATCATGTATGTGGTCCACTTTTGACCGAAGCATCATTGTGGAGCACGTGACTGTATATTGATCTGCATCTTTGTTGTTTTAAAAATTTAGGATCCTTTTACTCCAAAAGGTCACCACCCAGATTCCTGTAGTTTTGAGCTTAAATTGAAAGTAAAAGCCATACCAGTAGGAGAACATCTGCTAGTGAGCTGACCATTTATAAATTGTGGCTACACTCAAACCTCCTGCATGATTTTAGGTTACCATTTTTTCCCGTTTATCTGGTCAGTGTCTTTGTTGTCTTGCTGAGTTTTAATTTTTTCACTCATACTAATTTTATTTCCAGAATACACATTTGAAATAGAATAAGAACAAAGCCCTTTCAGTTTTCTCTAGGGATCAAACATGGTAAAACATAAACCAGTGTGTATTAAAATAAATAAGGAGTCTAGACTCTGAATTCCAAATCAGAATCTGTATGTCCAGCCTTCACCAGCCTGTAGTGTTCTGTTTCAGCTTTTCTTTGAAGCATCTCTCCTGGAATAAGTCCCCACCCCTCAGTCTCATGTTCCAAACTCATTGTCCTGCCTACACATTGACTTCCTATCCTTCTAACAGACCGTTTCTGGCTCTTCGTTCATTTGTTCCTTTAGTAGTTAAATCTGTTGATTCCAAACACTTCCTCAGTTATGTGAGTAAATTGTGTGAGCTGCTGGACATGTAGTACTGAAAGCAGGTCACTGCCTTGACAGTGGGTGAGCTGGTGTCATCGTCCCTCCAGCCTCCACTCCAGAACCTCTGATTACTGTCTTGATACGCTAACTCCTTACCACACTCCTCTCACCCTGCATATTTGCTTTCCGTCATGCACCGTTGTTCCCCAAATGCTGTATACCTGTTCCTATTTTGTACCTTTCTTCATGTTCTTTCCTCCCAGAAGCTTTTCTTCTTCTGGAGTTTACATCAACTCTTAGATTTTGCCAATATTTAATAGAATGGAAGGGAATAAATTAATAATTTTTAAAGCACTTTAAACAGAGAAGGTGTTTTCAGTTTTCCAAAAGATTTTCATAGCTGATAATACACTTGCTGTTTGTAGTGTGCATTAGAAAAGAGATTGGGAACAAACCATCTGTTTTACTTCGGTTTTATGTTTTTTAAAAAATAATCATTTCAGTCTAATGTTTTAAGACTTATGTGAAGTAATGTGAAATAACGCAATGATAGTAAGATTCAGGGTATTAGTTCATTATTTACAGACTGGCCATAGGCTTTAGGGCATTTTTAGATGAGTTAATTTTTTGTCATATATTTTGTTTATACATAGACTATAAACTGTTTAATTCATTGTCATTCTTTTTGCTTTAGGTAGTCATTTGTCTTTTAAAGAATTGTAGAAGAGAAAAATATGGTACTATATTTGCCTTCTCTCTTTCTCTCTCTTTCTTCTTATAAATCAGAGGTTGGCAAACTCTTTTTGTAAAGGACCAGATAGTAAATATTTTAGGCTTTGTGGGCCTCATACAGTCTGCAGCCTTTGTCACTTCTGCTGCTGCTGCTTTTCTGTTTTATTTTTTTCATTAAAAAAAATAATATATAGGCTTTATAAAAACATCTATAGATTAAATTTGCCCAGTGGGCTGTAATTTGCTGGCCCCTGCTATAGGTACAGATTTTCATCTGTTATAATTTCCATTCAGCCTGAATCAGCCCCTTTTAGCAGTACTTATAATATGAGTAAGAAATTTTTTCAAATTTTGTCTATCTGAAAATATCTTCATTTTGTTTCAATTTTGAAGGATAATTTTTCTAGATATAGAATTCTAGTTTGACATTTTTTTCTCTTTAGTATTTAAAAATTCTGTTGCCCTCTTTGCCTCCATTCCTTTCCCTCCTCCGCTCATACTCATTTCTGTTCCCCCTTCCTCATCCTTGTCCTTCTCTCATTCTGCAGTTTCATGATGGATGACGTATATATGTGTAATATCCTTTGTATTCATCATCCTTGGGGTTCACCGCACTTCCTGCATCTGTAGGTCAGTGTTTTTAGTCAAATTTGGGAAAAATTCAGCCATTATTTCTTCTTTCTTCTCAATTCTTTCTCTCTTCTCTTTCTGGGGCTTCAGTTACGTCTGTGTCAGATTATTTGTTACTGTTACACAGTTCATTGAGACTATGTTCATTTCTTCCAGCCTTTTCTGTGTTTCAGTTTGGATAATTTCTGTTGACCTGTCTTCAAGTTCACTAATCTTTTTGTCTGCAATGTCCCATCTGTTGTTATTCTCACCCAGTGAATTTTTATTTCAGATATTGTACTATTCTATTATAGTATTTCTATTCTTTTTAGACTTAATATCTCTTTTGGAATTCCTCTGCCCTTCATCTTTTACTATATTCATTTTTTTCCTGTAATTTCTCTCCTAAATATTATAGTTATTTCACAGTCCTTGTTTGCTGGTTTTCAACATCTTTGTCATCTGTAGGTCTAATTCTTCTTACTGCTTTGTTTATCTGTGTGTCACATTTGTGTGATTTGCATGCCTAGTAATTTTTTATCATATAGAGGACAATGTGGATGGTAGATTTTGGAGGCTCTGTATTCTTTTATCTTTATCTGAAGATTATCAAGTTTTTTTCTCACAAGCAGTTAAATTACTAACAGATTATCTTTTAAACTGGCAGAGGCTTGGTTTGTGTCTTTATAGGGTAGATCTGTTTTCTTTGTCCCTAGTCTGGGATGTGCAGTTAATCCTGAAACATGGTCTTCTGAGGTTTCAGTGAAAATACAAGGTGTTTGTCTGGCTACCTCTATCTTGGCAGGACTGGAATTCCAAACTTCTTGTCCCTGCATTGGGTAGCTGCTGATGTTTTGCTTAGTTCTTCCAGCCTCCCTTTTTGGGTGGTTCTTCTTCTGGGTACCTTGGAGTCTTATCCTCCACACAGGCAGTTCAAGAGATAGCCAAGGATTTGAGAGTTTATTCACAGATTCTAGGTTCCCCCTCTGAGGCTCCCTCTTTTCTGGGATTCCCCCCCTCAATTTCCAGCTGCTCTAGTGGCCCAGACTCTATCTCTGCCTCCTCAGCTCAGCAATACTGCTTTCTGCTTAAGCAGGGTAATTTGTGGACTGGTAATTGCCCTCGGGGGGGAGGGACGCCATTTAAACGTGGTCTCATCTTCTTTGCTTCTAATCCCTTAAGGGTCAGTCCATCAAGTTTCTGCTGGCTTTCTGTCACTTATATTACCTTCATTTTTTAAAAAAAATTCTTTGTCCCCAATTTTATTGTTATGGGTAGAAGGGTTAGTCTCACATAGGCTACTCTGCCAGAACTAGACACCTAAGTCTTAAATGAGCAGATATTAAATTCTTGAGCCTTTACTATCCAGATTTTCATAATATTGAGCAGATAGTTCTCTGAAGAGTGAAGAAACTCTGTGAAGCCTTCTCAGCTGGCAGATGAAGGAAAAAGACAGTGCTTGGATCCTTTTGCTTCACGAATTTGGCCATCATTGGTTGGCCAGCAGTGGTTGTAGGTGAGGTGGTGAGAGATTTCTGCACTATAACTTTTCCACTGCCCTGCAATTATGAACAAAAGTGGGTTGAATGAAGCAGGCATGTATCATGAGAGCCGTACTTCATTGTATTTTCTTCTTTATGCTATTGTAGAAGTTGTCACTGTTTACTATATATTACAGACACTTAAGTATTAATGCATTTTATTTGATTCTATTTTCATCTTCTCTAAAGCCTAGGTTCTGAAAGGAGGGCACTATTTCACTCAAAGCTTGGTATGTGGTCAGTTCTGAGTTTGAGATAAGGTATACTTATGTCAAGCATGATGCCGGATGCACTGATGAAAAAAAGTAATTTTTTCTTTTCTATCTACTCTCTTCTACTCTGTAAAGAGCTGTTAAAAATAGTTGGACTAGTAAACTAACACATTGACTGCCACATTAGGAAGGATTTTTTTTCCTTGGGGCCATGGTATTTTATTACGAAAACAGAATAAGAACATCAGAAACAAAATGATCTTTTCTAATTTAATGAAAAATTTGTTATTTTTTTTGTTTTCTGTTTTATTGTTTTCTGTGTGTGAATTATATGCAACTTGAAAAATAGTTCACGTGGCTTCCAAGGTAAAGAGACTTGTGAGTAACATATGCTTCCCGAGGCCCCGGGGTCAAAACTAGCATGAGTTACATACAACTCGCATGACTGTTAATGTGTAAGAAAAATTATGGATTATATATTGCAATTACCTTTTATCCCCCATCATTGTTTCATATGGCTAAATAAGAATAGTTTGTACTAGTAAGAGCTATTATTTATTATTTGGGGAGAAATTTAACCACTGAAAAAATGAAAGTTAACAAAAAAGTGAATGTTTAATAGCACTACAAAAATGTACCTTTGAATCCTCATTTAACATGTAAGAATACTGATAGTGTAGTGTAGGTCTATATCAGAGGTGCTTGATCTGGGTTTAGGGGTCTCCATAGATTGCCACAGTCCTTAAAATTATATGCAAAGGTGTGTGTGTGTGTGTGTGTGTGTCTGTCTGTCTTAATTCTTGGGAGAGGCTGTACACTGGTCATAAGTTTCTTTTTTTTTTATGGAGATATTTGGAAATTTCATTTTTTTTTAAATTAGCACCTTTTTTAATTGAAAAAGTGATCAGTCAGCAATCAGTATTATAGAATGATGGAGATGTTCTAGATTAAAAAAACCAGCATATCATATATCTCTTGTGTCTTTTTATTTTTAAAAGTATATGTGTGTTTATATATATATATATATATATATATATGGATATACATACACAAACATGAAGAATAACCTGGAAACTAATGTGACAATATGTTAACATTGGCACATTTGGGTTGTCGAAATACCATTTTCTTCTATCATATGTTGTTTAAATTTCAGAAACTAAAGTTAAATCCCACAAAGTTAAGTAATTCAAACAGAAAAGATAATACAAAAAGTACAATGAACTATGTCTTTGTCACCCAATCACCATTTCCTAGTAGTGACTACAAACACTAGTAGCATTGACTTGTGAATCCTTTTATACACACACTCTCTCTCCACCCAAACGAAAATGCACTATATATGTTGTTTCCTTGGGTTTTGCTTTCTTTAATTAACTTTGTATCTTGAAAGTTTTCCAGTCTCCAAATTCTTGAAGAGGATCTGTGATGCTCCACACCCAATCCCCCCCCCCCCAAATTAAGAAGACTAGATACCGCCTTTCTAGAAATTGTTTTCTATTCTTTTTGTTACCCTTTCCAGCTTTGGTGTATACAAACATGACTCCTAGTGGTAGTTCAGAAATTATTTCATTTCCTTTTGGTTCAGAGTGTTGTCAGGGGCAGTGACCTTTATTGAATGCCCACTATATGCTGGCCTCACTCACCTTACACTGTTATGTTATTTCTTGCCTATTATTATTAACACTCTAACAACATATTAATAATACTTTTAAAATCTTAGTTTTTGGTGACTCACACCTGTAATCCTAGCACTCTGGGAGGCCGAGGCAGTTGGATCGTTTGAGATTAGGAGTTTGAGATCAGCCTGAGCAAGAGCAAGACCCTGTCCCTACTAAAAAAAAAAGAAATAAATTAGCTGGACATTTAAAATATATAGAAAACATTAGCCAGACATGGTGGTGCATGCCTGTAGTCCCAGCTGCTTGGGAGGCTGAGGCAGCAGGATCCCTTGAACCCAGGGGTGTGAGGTTGCTGTGAGCTAGGCTGACGCCACGGCACTCTAGCCCTGGCAACAGAGTGAGAGACTCTGTCTCAAAAAAAATCTTAGTTTTTTAAAAATTTCAGATTGAACTCTGTATTTGTTTCTTTTTTAAACTTTTGATTGTGGAAGTTTTTAAATGATTACAAAATAAAATAGCATAGTAAACCTCTGTTTGCCTGTCATCCAGCTTCAGTGATCAGCAGCTGATGGCCAATCTGGTTGCGTTCACTCCCCCGGCCACATCCGGCCTTCTTGTTTTAAAGCCAACCTCAGAGATCATTTTATTCATTTGTTTCATTGTGTCAGCTCTAAAAGATAAGGAATATCTTTTCACACAATCACAATACCTTTATAAAACCAAAAAAGTAATTCCTTAATGTGGTCAAATATCCCATCAGCACTTGAATTTCCAGTTGTTTCCAGTGTCATGATTTTTTAAACATTTTGTTAGAATCGGGACAAATAAGTTCTGCATTTTTAATAAGTTGATGTATCTTTTATGTTCTAATATATAGGAACCCTTTCCAATTCTCTCCTTGTTTCTTTGCAAATTATCAAAGAAACTGAGTTATTCGTCCTATAGAGTTTCTACCATTGGTCTTTTTTTTTAAATGGTCAAGTATATAAATATATTTCATTACAAATTGTTTTGACTGGTTGCTTTTACATTTCCAGATATTCAGGTATCATTAGATTTTATTTGAGTACACATTTTTTGCCAAACATGTCTCTGGGCCATTTATGGCTTTGACTTATATCGGTCACTAAACACATGTTTGCAGATTTGAAATATGGGACATTCTTTGAAATAAAAATTCACAAGAAAAAATAATTCAAAATCAGATAAACTTACTTTAAGGACAACATCGAGGATGCTGTTTTATTCTTTTTGTGCTGCTATAACAGATTACCTGAGACTGGGTAATTTATAAGGAGCAGAAATGTATTCTTCACAGTTCTGGAGGCTGGAAGCCCAAAATGGAGGCGCCAGCATCTAGTGAGGGCCCCTTGCTGAGTGCTCACATGGCAGGAGAACAGAGGACAGGGAACCCACTCCAGTGAGCCCTTTGCGTACTGCTGCCAATCCATTCATGAGGGGCAGCCCTCCTGACCTCGACACCTCCCAATAAGCTCCACCTCCCAGCGCTGTTGCTGTGGGGGTTAAGTTTCCAACACAGGAATTTTGGAAGGGACGAAAACATTCCAACCATAGCAGATGCCCATAGCTGTGCAATAGATAACATGTGTATTGTGTCTGCTTAATTTGTGGTAGGTGCTCAGAGAAGGAAAATTCTTGTTTCTTTTTAAATTAGAATGCAGTCAGCTGCTTAATGTAACAGGGAGAGAGGCCTTTTCAGAGTCTCTGTGATATGCGCATAGATTACCTAGAGTCTTCCACAGAGATGAGTCTTGCTGAAGGGATGCTGTGTATCAAGTAGGGGGCCAAGTCTTGAACTCCCTGCACCTGTGCTCCCCAACCCCCCGGGCCAAGGCCTGGTACTGATCTGTGGCCTATAAGGAAATGGGCCACTCATCACCGCCTGAGCTCCGCACCACCCTTCTCCCACCCATGACACCCCATCCCCATCCCTGATCCGTGAAAAAACTGCCTTCCATGAAACCAGCCCCCAGTGCCAAAAAGGTTGGGGACTGCCGCCCTAAACCACAACATCTGAAGCGCCACGAGGAGCCCAAATGTTTCTCCTACTGGTGTATAGTTCTCTCCCTAAGCGAATTATCTGAGGCATTGTGAACCAGAGTCACAGGCACTCAGTCACCAATTATAAATGGATTATGTAACAAAAATTCAGTTTTAAATCTATGGTTTGGCGCTCAGACCTCATTTGCCCTCAGTAATAATGTGTTGTGTTTGATTAGGGTTTCAGCCTAGGCCTACAAAAGATGTTTCGATTTGTAATGTACCTAACTTTATTGTAACTGGTAATACAGAGCTCATCTTGTTATTGTAGTGCGAGGTAACAATGCCATCGTGTCCAGAGGGACAGTTTGTTCAGTGTTCCAACCCGAGATACTAGCTGGGTGCTCTCGCCATGTGGGAGCCTGCATAGGGTGCTCTGAAGTCCTTGGCCTGCTAGGCAGAAATCACCTGCACCTGTCACTTTTCCTGGCACGTGATGGGGAAGTGAGAGCTTCCTGAAAGGAGCCTCTTCAGCAAATGTGCCGAATGTACGGGTGGGGGCAGGGCTGGATGTCCACAGGCCGCAGTGATGAATCGAATGCCTGGGGGATGGGAGGTCATAAGTCTTAACCGTTTGCTGGGTCTGTTGTAGAAAACTGAGATATCAAAGTATTATTTTCCTCAAACTGACATCTCATTCAGTTAGAGTTCTAGAAGAAATGTAGTTGCATTCTTCCCTTTCCAGTCTTTACACCTCTTCTTGCCCAAAAGTGATTTGGAGAATTATTTGCACCATTTCTTTTCTCTGACTCTCTCATTTCTAATCTTCATCCTGCCCTTTTTCGCTTCCCAGAGGACGTGGTTTTATTTGTGTCTGCGGTAGCCGAGAGTGCGCAGTATGGTGGAGGGCCGCAGGCATGTTGGTCAAGAGGCGGTGTCTCGCTTGCTGTTGCCTCCCCACAGGGAATCACTGATTCCGAAAGGGTTACATGATTTAGGTAAGAAGATGATGGAGAGGTGTACACATGGCGGGTTAATGGGATAGTTGTGAATACTGGCTGTAGGATTGGTACCCAACAGGCAGTGCTGTTGATTCCCTTGCTCCCAGAGAAGCAGGGCATGTGAACGAGGCTATGCAAAGTGTTGATTTGGCTAAAAAGTTACTAAATTATAATGGAACATTTACTAAAACGTGAGCAAGTCAGTGTTGTGTTTCCGTGGACTTGGTCTGTGCGATCAGAGTGGTGCCTCTGCGTCTGTTTCTGTTGCTCAAATCCTCAGCCCCCACCTTCCCCCAGCACCCACAGTCCAGCCTTTGCTCAGACCATGTCTTGTTCCAGTGGAACCAGAAATCTGAAATATCAAACTATGCCTTTTAAAATGTATTGTGGGGAAGAATGGATGTACTATTTGCTGACAAGGGGTGGGGCAGTAGCCAGCCTGAAAAGCTGGAGGAACATGCTGGGGAGTTTCTTTAGTCTTTGAGATCCACACCTCCTGTGTCTCTCCCAACCACCTGTGTATCTGCATCCTTAGCCCCCAAATCAGGGTGTGTATGTGTGGGTGTGTGTGTGCATGCATGTGTGTGTATTCGCATGCATAGGGGCACACATGTTCAGATTCTCACACATGTGAATCCATTACTAGGTTCGTAGCCCAAGTTCTGTGGACCCTGGTGTTTGGCCTCTCAGGGTAAGAATGTTCAGTCTTCATATTCCTTTCTCTCCCACCATAGTTACCATGACTACCTCCTCTTGTTGGCTACATCAGAAAATCATCAAGTGGGAAGAGGAAACCAATATTATCATACATACTCTAATAATAATATCCAACCCACAATGAGCAACGTATTTGTTGTGATTATTAGAAAACTATATTATTAGAAACATGTATTAGAAAACGTGTCAATTTTTAGCATCTTCATAACAATAGTTTATTATGTTTAAATTGTTTTTGTATTTTCAAACATTGCATTTTCAGCTAGAAATATTTTCTAGTTTTAGGGCTGACATTAGTAATAATTATTAGACCTGTTTTTGGTATAATGCTAAGAACATATGCTTTCATTTTGCATTTTAGAAGTATAATTTAATTGGACATTCTTAGCCATGAAGTGTACGTTGAACTTTCCCTCCCTTATCTTTTTAGTATCCCAGCATCAGCAGCTCCTTTGATAAGGCAGACGGATGAAGTTGCTGCTGCTGCCCCTGGTACTAGATAAATGTTGCGGTGAAGAGCTGCCTGATAAGACTTTTCTCCCCTAACTACTTGCATTTTATACAATTTTAAATCTTGACCTTATAATATCTGTAATTTACAGAGCATTGCTTCTCAAGGTTGGCGGCGTGTTGGAATCACCTGGCATACTTTCTAAAATGCTGATTTAATTGGTATGGGGTGCAGCCTCAGTATCAAGATATTTTAAATGACTCTAATATTAAGTGACTTGTGTTTGCAGCAAAGGTTGGGTTCTGCTGTTTTAGGGGATATACAAAGGGTCATCAAACAGGAGCCGCAGGGTAGGCACTAAGGGAGTTGTCCTTGGGCTGCATTGCTTTGGTAGCGGCTGTTGAAGGAGCTTCTCAGCTTGGAGCTCAACCCTCACCTGGGCTCCAAAACAGTGTGAGGTTTGAGGAAGGAGAGTTTGCTTTGCTTTTTAGTTCTTAGGAAATGTGTACTCAAACGTAAAAGCCAGTGGTCATTTTAGTATCCTCTAGGAGTAAAAAGATATTTAATAGAAGGGGGAACTTCTTTCCCCCCACCATTAAAAGTTCAGTTTAATAACAGTGTTCTCACACAGTTCTCAGCTGTGCTGATCAAGGCTGCCAGGTGAAACTAGTGATTGATATATGCAGCATGAAAGAATATTTTTAAGGGACAAAAAATTTAAATGCGTTAGATGGCTCAGTGTAACACATTTGTGTCATATCTATGTATATTTTATTATTTTCATGGCAGTCAGTTTCAATATCAAGATGATTTTCTTAAAGAAGAAACATAGCATAGATGATCCATGATTTTAAAAACATAGGGGGCCTCATATCTCCTTTTTTCTTTGAACTTTTCCAAGTTTTTCTCAGTATCACAATGGAAACATGCTTTCTGAAAAGAATATGTTACCAATTTTGCAAAGGGCAGGCCATAAAAGTATAGCAAGGTCAGGCACTTCACATTTTACATTTTATTGTAGGATGTTTTGTTCCTCACTGTCTTTGCTGTTCCCTGACTCATCACCATACTAGGATAGACATTGTTCATGTCCAGTTCACCTTTATCTCAGCCCTACTTTATCCATAACCACTCTGGATCTTTTTAAAACCCCTGAACCCTTTGCTAGAAATCGATCACAACCTGCAGCCGCCTCCATCTCTGGGGCCCCGAGATTCCCAGCTCCCCTCCTGTTCAGCCCTCTGTTCTTGGTACCTAAGTCCTGTTGCTCATTTGCTATCTAGCCTCTACCCTCCTGCATGTTTGGTTGATCACATGCACTGTCTGCCACTCTCTAGCACCTTCATCTTGCTCAATTCTTTGTCCTTCCTCCTGGAAAAATCCAAATCTGCCATCCCTCTTCCACTTTTTTTTTAATTTTTTTTTTTTTTTTTTGAGACAGAGTCTCAGTGTGTCACCGTGGGCTAGGCAGTGGTGTCATCATAGCTCACTGCAACCTCAAACTTCTGTGCTCAAGAGATCCTCCTGCCTCAGCCTCCCAAGTAGCTGGGACTACAGGTGCACACCACTACCCCCAGCTAATTTTTCTGTTTTTTGTAGACATGGGGTCTAGCTCTTGCTCTTGAACTCCTAGGCTTAAGGGGTCCTCCCACCTCAGCCTCCCAAAGTGCTGGGATTACAGATGTGAGCTACTGCACCCAGCCCCTTCTCCACCTCTTCATTCGCTTGTCCAACTTTGTTAGAGTAAACGACACTGCTGTGCATATGGAGCCACCAGAGGTGCGTGGGTTTCCACATTTACAGATGCACAGTTGCTGTTCAACAGGGCTTTTATTTGTCCTTAAAATTGGTCAGCTCTGTCATTCCCATCAGTGACTTTGCCTTATTTTCACCAGTCTCCATGGCCTCTTACACATGGACTAACCTCCTTTTTCTTTGTGGATAATCATGTACAGTACATTCAAGGTAATTGGATATAAACTCCTTGAAATTCATTCCTTCCACTAGCAGACTTCTCATCTAACACATCTTCCTTCCCCTTCTTCCTTCTGGCTTCAGAGAACAGCCTTGGGTCTTTCCCGGCTTAAAGCCAAGCCCCCTCCTGGACTCTTGATGCTATCTTCTACTTTCTCCAAAACCTCGCCCTCCACATCCCCCATCCCCCACATCCCCAAGTCTTCACTCTTCTTTTATTGCTTCCTTCCCTTGGGTCTATGAACATCTTGGAGGAACTAAACAAACCAAGCAATCTTCCCTTGACTCCATGTTTCTCTCTGTCTCTTCTCAGTTCACTCTCTTATTTTGACTTCAGTGTTTTGAAAGACAGTTCTACTTCACTCTCTTCTTGCTTCATGTGCCATCTCTTCCCCGGGCCACTGCCCTCACCTGCCTGTCCCCTGCATGGTTCAGGAAGCACAGTCACCTCTTAATAGCTCAGTTCATCAGAAAACTTCTCAGTCCTTATCATCTGCCGGTTTGACCTTGAAACATTGTTTTCCTGACTTCTGACTTCTGTGGCCAAAATCCTTTCTGTTCTCGTAATTTTTTCCAGCCGTTTCTTTTCCTTTCTTTTTTTTTTTGCCTCTTTTTTGGGTTTATTTTCCTGTACTTGCTCCTTAAAAATCTAGGGCTTCCTGCCATTCCACCATGATTCTTAACCGGAAAATAGGTGACATATCAAAACCAGTTGTCAAAGCTTTGAAAATTTATACAATCTGGGCACCCTCCAGAATGTCTGATTTAGTAGGTCCTTCTAGAAATTTACAGTATGATGGTTCTGTAATAATCTGTCATACAGAAGTACCATAATTTACTTAGCCATTTCTCAAGTATTCATTTATTCAAAATTATTTATTCCTTCAGTACCTACTATTAATATATATTAGGTGCTACAATTTAGTTTTTTCTCTCATGTAAAACACTGTGAATAGCATTTGTCTTACTCTTTTCATAGTCTCAGCATAGATTTCCAAATGTTGAGTTGCTCTTTTATAGGATGGAGATGGTTTTCAAAGATCTTGATACCTGTGGTCAAATTGCTTCATAGAATAGTTGTATTTTTGCTTATACCAACTCGATGGTGTGGTTTTAACTACCAGTTATGTATAATAAGAAGGTTGTACCCAAATTGTGTATCTCTTGACCTCTTCTTTCTAGGTTTATGTATCCAAACTGTTTTGAGTTCTCTGCAAACTCTTGTTCTCTGCTCCTCTGCCTGCCCGAGCCCCAGGGCTCCTCTGTTGAATGCCCTGCACTCTGTGGATACAGTCACAGGGTCACCACTTGGGTAGGAACTGCTTGTTTACTTACCTGACTTCTACACGCAGGATGTTGGGATTATTTGTCTTTGAGTATCCTTAGTGTTGGCATTCAGGGGCTAATAAATATATTTGTACTGAACAAACCATGGATATTAATGTTATCATGCTTTAGAAGTTGTCCTGTAGTCTTTCATTTAATCTGGAAATTTGGTCTTTAGAATCAATAGCCAACATTTTTTAAAAAGATAATTTAGCACATTGTTAGGGTTTATTTTTATTGAGTTTAAGTAATTATTTTTTATATTAAAATATTCATTATAGGTAAATTAGTAACTGAAGAAAATATAAATGCTAACATGAAATCTATCTGTTAATGTACTGCTGTCAGATAGCCACCCACATTTTGGCCTCCTTCTTCATAGACCTATTAGTATATATATTCCTGTGTGTGTCTGTACATATGTACATATTCCTCTTTTTGGCACAAAGTGTTAAGAATGTTGGTGGTTAAATCATATTCTGTTGTATGCAAGTATTTAATTATCTGTTTCACCAGTCCCCTATTGTTTTACATGTAAAATGTCCCCCAAGTTATTATTGATATAAATGCTGCAGTGGTATTGCAATAGCAGTTCACTGATTGGGCAACTGTGTGTCAAGGGGCTAGTGATCCAGGCATCTGTGCGCTCCGGTGAGTAAAATACAGTGTAATGAGGAAACCAGGCAAGTTCTCAGAGTATGCTGCGAGGAGTGCTGCTGGGACCCCAGGGGCAGGGAGGGGGGAAGGGGTGGGATTAGAGTGGGGCTTGGGGAGACAGGAGCTGTGGGGGAACAGCCAACAAAGTCATTGGCTAATTTCTTTCTTTGGGGGTATTTATTAGAATAACATTTGGTTAGTATGATGAAGAACATCCTTTCCTATTCAAGTGTCGAAGGTTTTTTTCAACACTAAAGATAGATGTGATTTCATCAAGCGCATTTGGGGACATTTAAATTACCTTCTCCCCCTCCCTTGTTTGCTATTACAAATTATAATGACTTGCTTCTGAATATTGAAATAGCTTTGCATTCTTATTTTCTGTGAATATGCTTCTTGATATAGATTGTTAAATCCATACTCAGATGAGACTTGTCTGTTGTGTTGGTTTTTCTGCCTCTTGGGTCAGGTTTTCATGTCAGGATCACGCCAGCCTTGTAACATGATTTAGAACACCTTCTGTGTCATGCTGCCTTCTGGAGCAGTTTAGAGCATGCTTTCTTCTTAAAAATTTGAAATAGTTTGGTAGTAAAACTGGGCCTGGAACCTTTAAAAAAGTGAATTTTATGTTGCTCTGTGGTACTTCCTCAGTTTCATCATGGTGGTTATTCTGGTCAAGTTTTCCTCTTCCTGGATCAACTTGGGAATTGTGTATTTTTCTAGAATGTTGACTAGTCCGTCACGATTTACAAATTCTTTAGCACAGAGTTGAGTCTGATTTCTTTCACTTACTATAGCAATGTTCTTCAGCCTGAAGTATGGGTGGTTTAGATTATCATTTTCAGCATTACTGTCATGTGTCATCTTCCTCAGAGTCATAGGTGGGTCTGGAGGTATTTGAGATGTGCAACTTGTAGGTTAAAATGGCTTGCGAAGATAGGTTTATTTAGTTTACGTAGTAGCAAAGAATGGGAACATTCTGCATTTAGAAGAGCGTGTGTAAATGTTTGTGTGTACCGGATGTAATTTTAGCATTGTGCCATTGTCATATATTTAGTGGTATTGAAATAGCTCTAGCAGTTCACAGCAAGAGTAAGGAGCTTGTGCTGACGTATAATGAGAGGAAGTAGGAATTATGCTTTATTCAGTAGTAAAAATAGTGCAGTCACATATGGTGATCTTTTTTCAATCAGATGGTACCTCTTTCAGTAAACAGAGGTGCCTTTTACAGTTCATTAGGATCTACTGTATAAAATTTCACCAATTTGTATTTTTAAGGCTAAATGAAGAGGCAGAATCTGTAGGTCTGAGAGCAGAGGCAGTATGGTGTCTAGCAGAACAGTAAAGAGGGAAGGATGAGCTAATAGAATTAAGAGAGAAATAGTTTAAATCTTTCATAGATTGAGTGGCATAATAGTTATTAATTTGAGTGCTTTCAGTGTGGTGATACGATTTCTCAAATGTTGAAATCATTAATAATGTTAAAGATGTTAAAATGCTAGATTTTTTAAGTGAAACCACCCAGTCCAATTTTCAGTTTATGTGTCTGTGCTCCTTTTTCTCTTTTTCAGAGTGCGTGCGTGCTTCTGTGTCACTTGGCTGGTTATTATCGTGTTTGTACGATCAGTCAGCCACGCAGCTCGGTCTCGTTGCCGTCATTGCCAACATCATTACCAACAACCATGCGATGCGTAGCGATGCGTAGCTATGGAGAAACAGGGCGCTGTGCACAAGGTTCAGTGTCGGTGCAGAGTGACGGCTCTGACCCAGGGTGGTGGAGACGGTTTCCCAGAGAAGCCACTTCTTGAAAGTATGCCACACGGCAGCAGGGATGGTGTGGGAGGGGCCTTTGGGGAAACTGACAGAGTGGCTCTTAAGCCCCAGGGGTCTGGTCTAGCCTGGACTTCACCGTGGCTGAGCCTGAAGAGAGAATGCAAGAAGGGAAGGGCAGAGAAGGTAACTAGATCACAGAGATTCTTGTTAACCACTCAGGGGAGTCTGGGTTTTATTTCACCATCAAATTGATACTAAAATGATCATTTAAAGAGTGTGATAAACTGGGAGCTCCTCTGGGAGAACCATTCTGTTTCCTTTGTCTCTGTAGCTCTTCTCATTGTGCCTGACACAGGGCAGGCATTCACTGTAGTAAAAAACACACAGCATTTGGTGAACCAAATCCTAGCAATTTAGTGGGCTGGTCCCCAAACCTGGGATGTACTAGATCCCAAAGCTCTTGAGGGTTGGTATTGAGGCCTCTGAGATCGTGAGCGAGGCCCCAACATTTCAGCATAGGGTGAAAAATGGTCAGAGGGCAGGGACTTACTGTGAATGCTTATTTTGAAGATAATTTCCTTTTTATAAATTATTTGTTTTTAATTATGCAGTCTTCCAAAATCCCTAAGACATTTTTTTTTTTTGCTCAGTGGTTTCAGATTATGTTTCACAAATAAAGAGACTTTTTAAATAATTATTTGTGAATGATGAAAATGAGATATTTTTGCATTGTTGTACAAATAAAATTTTTAAATTATGTAAAGGATTATACGAGATAGTTTTTAGCCTTTATCATTAACATTTTCTGTATTTTGAAGGTGAAGAAAGAACAGTGTAAAAATGTATAAATTTTTAGTAGTTGTAAAAAATATATAACCTGTACTGTAAGTACCCTCTCCTACCTAGCCTATTTCTCCTTTAGCCACTGGCCCCTCTGCATCTTAGGAAGATTATGGATCCATTCATGTGTTGCTGGGATCTCTTCCAGGTGATAACTCCTCTGAGTATATTTAGTAAAAATGGAATGAGTTAGGATTACATCTTAATTTAACCAATAAGAACTCATTATAGTAAGAATGCATTATTAACTTTAGATTTACTTATATGGCACACATGTCCATTATGTTTGTGTATATCTATTTTTATTTTTAGGAAACAGCAACAAAGAAACCATTATTTATCTCTGAATGTGTGGTTCTTTGTGAAATTCTTAACCCGGATCACAATGGTGGTGGGAAGGCTGTGTTGGAGGATGTCTCAGAGTCTAAGATCCCATCCCTCCTCCTACCCCTACCTCCCCAGTCAAGACTTGTAATGAGAGATGTGATTGCTGGGAAGTGTTACCCTTGGTAAAGGTGTGGCAGAAGGATGTGTTGAACACAGTTCCTTATATTGTCGAGCTTCAAGCTGCAGGTTTACCATCTAGCAGTGAGTCCTACAATTAATGTAGGTGGTCTAGGGGCAGCATCTTTCATTTTTAATAGGAAAGGATAGAAAGTAGAGCATGAGTAAGTTTGTTTCTGAATTATGCACATGTATAAATGCACATTATGCATATACATGTGATACGGGTTGGAGTGTGAAAATATACTTTTTACTCTAGGCCATAGTGGAAAAAAGGATAAATATGCTTTAATTATCAGTTAATTGCCTTGTATCAACCAATTAAGAACATACAATATTAATAAATGACTACATTCTCTGTAATTTTGGAGAGTGTCTTTTAAATCATATTTATCAGGAGAATATAAAACACAGGTTAATTACAAATAGGACTTTTTATTAAAATTGAAGTAAAAGCTTTTATAATGACTGTTACAAGCTCTGTAATTAAAGATTGTATTTACCTGTTGAACTGGAGCTATAGGTAAAAGCATTTGAGTAGGTGCTTATTGTATCTAATGTAGATGTCCTAAATCAATAATCCAAGTTTATATAATGTTATTATCAAGACAAAGAGATAACTTAATTGAAATTTTTAGAAACAAAGACTAGTATTTTGTGAGTAAATGTAAACACTCCATTTTTGTAAGAGTTTATGTTGAAATACAAACAGAAAGTGGCCAAACCTCAACTAAATAGTAGCTATTCTGTAAGTATTTGTTAAATTAGGAGTTTTTGTTGCTTTGAACCATAATTGGTTCTATTAATAAGAAGTAGTTTGTGTTATATAATGCCAAATTATGTGTGTATAAACTATTAAGCACAGCTATTACTACTGTGAATATATATAATATATATGTATATATTATTTATGATTCTTAAGTTTGGGTGAATTGCTGCCATAGAATTAATAGTGCTTTGGTAATAAAACTCCTTTTATATGTTTCTCAAGGACGTATATTTAAATTACGTGATTTGTTTATTTATAGTTTGAATATCTATAATGTACTCAGTGTATTTTATTTTTAAAGAATAGGCCTTAGCCTTTTTTTACTTACACTGTGCTAATACAGATTTCATCCATGCACGTGGTATTTTTCTCTTTGAAATAAAATTACCACTGAATGCAGGATCCACTTTCTGTATTTAATATGTTTTTTTTTCCAGGACTATATTTAATTTCACTCAACATTTCATGAGAAATAGCTAAAATTTATAAATCAGGAAGATTGTCTTAATTTCTAGCAGTTGCCTGTACGCCTGAAATTATATTCTAGATCTGATAATTAGCAGGAAGCCAGTAGGACATTGCTGTGGGGGGATCCATTTGTCAGGATGAAAACTCAGTTTTTGACCATTGCTGAGATACAATGTCTCATATTTCAAACTAGCTCGCCTCCTTTGTTCTGTGGCTCCTGCTCTGCCTTGGCAGGCTGGTTGGATCAATATGCAATTGATGGACGTTTGATCAGCAAATCAAAGGTTCGCTGGAATTTCTGGTTTTTCCAGCAAGATGGGGAAAGAGGCAGGCAGACCAGAGTTTGAAGGGCCATGGTATGGTGTGTCCCTTTTATTTATGATGGACGAGGATGCCATATTGGAGCTTATGTGTTCCATGGCCAGTAAGCAGTGGTAGGGTTAGCATTGGGGACAATTTCTCGGACTGATGGTGTGTATGTCAGAAGGCAGAGGCTAATAATCTACATGCTTGAAGCAACAATATTTTGAAGGCATTTATCTAAACTATACTTTTGTAGTTGGGATATCTAAAATGTTGTGTAATTATCAGTACTAGGCTGAGGCAGGAGGATTGCTTGAGCTTAGGAGTTTCATGTTGCAGTGAGCTATGCACTGCACTCCACTGCACTCCAACCTGGGTAACAGCAATACCCTATCTCAAAAAAAAAAAAAAAAGTTAAAAAATATTTATTTATACCATATTCAGTTCAGTATTTATTTATACCGTATTCAAAACAGTGCCCTGGGAATCTTGTTCCTTTATTGTTTTGATAAGTGCCTAGCCTAGTGTTAAATATGGAATTGATCACTGCCATAATCATCAAATATGTGTATTCTTACAAAATTTAAATTAATTGTTATCAAAGTAGAACAAGCACATATTTACAAAATCTAATTCTGCCCAGAGCCTCAGATCAGAGAACAGTAGTATGGAGGCAGCACTCTCAACTCTGTTAGTTATTGCTTCTGGGTTATACCTGGCCTGCAAACCTGTGAGCCTGTGTAACAGTTCTCTAGTGAGTTTTATATAGTATCCCTTTAGTGCAGTACTCTGCCCCCATACTTCATAGATACTCTATGCTTGTCATCAAGGGACAGACACTTTCTGCCATGCCACTCTTCAGCTCATCCTTTCCTTTGTTTTTCCATCATATTCTTTCCTCTGTGTTTGTCTTAGGTCTTAGACTCAGACCATTCCTGAACTTTGCTTAGTCTTGTTGTTTCTAAACTAGTAGGTATTTGTTATACTCCTTATAAAATTTCTTTTGGGCACCTCATATGTGAAGAAACTATAATTTTAGATACCGTTATTAGGCAAATAAACTTTTTTTTAGCTACAGTTCAGTATTTAAAGTACACTAATTATATGCATTATGGAAACAATTGGAAGTAGTCCTTGTGACTAAGAAATGATAAGAATTATAAATTTAAAAGGGAACAGATTCCTTAACAGTATGCAAATGTTTGTTTCATAAATCATTCAACAAATATTTATTACTATGTGTCAGATCTTGTTTAAAAGTAGTTTGTTTGCTCTATTGTTGTTTGTATATGATGAATTGATTTATAAAATCGGTTTTTGGGTTTTTTTTTAGACAAAATTGAAGAAGCACAAAAAGAACTTAATGGGGCAGAAGTTTCAAAGAAAGGTAAGTTAAAATTAACTCGAATATAGATTTTGTTTTTGCAGAGATGCCTATCTAGGTGCCTTGTAATTGCAGCCTTACCAAACCAATCGATATAAACATATCACAAAAGTAGAAATCACCTTAAAGTTATTGACACTTAAAATTTTATGGACTTTGCTTTATGAAATATTTTAGTTACATAATACATTCTATAACTGTTTCACACATATTAATATATTGCTGGTAGGAGTGTGAAAGATTGTTGCAGCTTTTGTTTTGTTTTGTTTTGTTTTGTTTTTGAGGCAGGGTCTTACGCCGTCACCAGGAATAGAGTGTAGTGGCATCATCATAGCTCACTGCAACCTCAGACTCCTGGGCTCAAGCAATCCTCCTGCCTCAGCCTCCTGAGTAGCTGGGACTACAGACATACACCACCACACCCGGTTAATTTTTCTATTTTTTATAGAGATGCAGTCTCACTGTTACTCAGGCTGGTCTCGAACTCCTAGCCTCAAGCAGTCCCCCTATCTCGGCCTCCCAAAGTGCTACGATTATAGGTGCAAGCCACCACGTGTGGCTATTACAGCTCTTTTGAAGGACCTGTTTGTGAGTCTGTCCATGGGAACAGTACCAGTATAATGGATGCAGTTGGCTATGATCATGCATGTGTATGCATGTGTATGTTCATGTGATGCAGTATATTTTTGTAGTGACAAAAACCTGAGATAGCTAGAATAGCCTGAATGCCAGTCAGTGGAAGAATAGTTGAATAAATTGCAGTACATTCATAATTTGGGATATCATACAGCTTTAAAGAAATGTTAATTACTTCAGTTGATGGTGATGACTTATTATTAAATAAGAAAAACAAAATTGCAGTGTAGCATGTAAAATATCCTATTTTTTGTTAAAACAAATAATAAAGTCAAATACATGTACAGATATATATGTGTATATGTATGTTTATATACACATGCTTATATGGGATTGGACAGAGTTTGAAAGGATTTATATACAGATATGTTTATAATGGTTGGGGACGGGGCAGGAGAAGATGACTCTCTTTTATTTGTATGTCTTTGTATTATTTCACTAGCTACCATGGGTATAATTTTGTATTAAACTAAAAACTTTAAAGAAAAAAATTAGTTTACATCATAGAATGCGTATTGATTATCTTTCCAAGCAATATAAAAAAATACATGAGATGCAGAACAGTGTGCAGATGGTGAAGTAGATAGTGTTTCAGTTTTAATGAGTAAAATTGATTATATTATTTCATACAAGGTGTCCAAAAAGTTTCCATACATAGGAAAAATTTTGTAATGAATATTTTGTAAATAAAGGTACATTTAGCTGCAATTTCTCATTTTCCCTATGTATGGTGACTTTGGGGACACCCTGTATAAATCAAAGTTTAATATAAAAATAAAGTTCTCTTCATGGGATTTATATTTCATGATTTACATTTTTCCTTCTTCTTAATACATCTTCTAATTACAGTGGAATATTTTGACAAGAGTAATTTACCTAAATAAGATTCTAATTGAAAGCCTTTTTAAAAAAATTTTTTTTAATCCAGTTAGATTGCTGACTAGGTATCTTTAGGGGAAATAATTTCTTGCTGTCCCAATTCTATTTGCGGTGCTGTGTGGCTACCTTCAAGTGTCCTTCTCCTCCTCATCCCCCTCACCCCCCTCCCCTTCTTCCATGGGGGCTCTGGAAGGGCCATGTCAAATCTGACCCTCCAATAGTGACATTCTTGCAGGAAAGCAAGGCTAGAGAGAGGAGAGATGTCTCCATAGCCATGCTGTCCCTTTGAAAGGTTGGCTGAAGATCCTGTGCATAAGGCGGTTAAAGACCCTCGGGTTATAAGAGGCCTTGTTTTTTAAACTTCCTTTATCATAGTCAGCCTTTTTTACATCAGTCATGATTTAGAGCCGCTTCAAGTAGCAGAATAAATGTGAGCTTGTCTTCCTTTTCCCTTCTTAACTCCTGTGGCAAAGAGTTTTCAGAACAGTGAACTAAATGCCTGATAGAAACGAGGAAATGGAACAAAGGTTCTAGAAAAAGAAATTGGATAATGAGGTTCAGAATAATTGAGTGGGCTACAGTTGGCAGGCTACACTTACTTAAGACCCAGGATGAATACCAAGTGAGCATTGTTCTGTTCAGTTCACTGCATAGAATTACTACTTGGCGTTCACTTTTACACAGAAATTCTGGGCAAATTAAAAATAAATTTCTTTCCAAATATAAGTGAGGAGTAATATAAGTTCCCCTTTAACAACATGAGAAAAAAGTCTGTGAATAATTGAATCGTAGAGATTTCTCGAATCTTTCCTTGCTCAGGTACCTATTTTTTTTTTTAAAGGAAATTCATTTCTTTTGTCAAAGAATATACTTTAAAAATAGTCATTTGTTTTTAGATTACGATGAATCATCTGTGATAGATCACTTTTTCACTATTTTTCTGACATGCTTTTGGTTTTTTTCATCCTGTAAAATTGACCAAATCCGGCTTTTGTGTTTTTAAATCACTGCTAACATTTCTAAGGCTTTGTTTTCACTGAAGATTCTGTGATTCTTAAACTATTTGAGATTCTGTCTCCTCCTCTCTGCTTTTTTGGAATTATTAGGACAAGTAACTAATTTATTTTCAGAAGTATGTAGCATAGGGGTAGGCTCTAAAAGAAAACATGCTCATTAATAGATTGAAAAAAAACTTTCCCCCCCTATATTTTAACATTTTAGGGCAGGATAAATCTGTTTAGCATAAAAAACAGACTTTGCCCATCATAAACCAATAGAATAAATTGCACTAAATTATGTTGATGTAATTTATTTTATTCTTTTTCTCTGCTTATGAATGAAAATGAGATGACTTTAATTTGATTTATTTTGATTTTAATCAATTTGGGGACAGATACAAGCATCAACACTCACACAGTTCTCCATCACATCATTATGTCTTTCCATTGGTATCTACATATTCTTAACATGCATTATGCTTGACACTATTTTTAAAATTATTGAGCAGGATTTAAGTGAAATAGTGACTATTACAGATGTGGTAATTGAATATGAATAAAATTAACTGGGAAGAAATAAATAGATCAATTAGGAGAGCTTTTACATGCTATCTCTTGGATAAGCTTTAATTTTAATACTTTGTTTTAAAGTTTGATCATAAAATGTTTGACATAAAACTTAATAAAGTTAACATATTAAATTTTAAAGAATAAAAATAACATGGTAATCTTTGATTTCAACACCCAATTTAAGAACTGCAATATTTCCAATACTATTCTATCCACCCACATGGCTGATCCACACTTCATCTCACTATCTCCCGTGTAGACGTGTTTACTGTCCTCAATTTTGTGTTCATAATTTCAGTGCTCTTAAAAATAATTAAGTATGTATCCTCAAACAATGTTTTTTTAAGTTTTCCCTGCATTTGAGCTTTAAAAATAAAATGATGTTATATATAGTCTTCTGTAGCTTTTTTCGCTCAACATTGTCCCTAAGATACATCCTTGTTGTTGCGTGTAGCTATTTCATTTCATTGCTATAATAATATGTCATGGTATGAAATGATTTGTTCACCCAAATCATCTTCTATTGATGGATTGAATTTTTTCTCTGTTTTTGCTATTGCAAACAATGCAGCTACGAATATTTTCCAATCCTGGTGCCAACATGTGATTTTTCTAGAGCATAGATAGGGAATGTGGATGTTCAGCCTCATAAAATGTTGCTAAATTGTTTTCCATAGTTTTTGGAGGAAGCTTTGTATAATACATTTCTACTGTCAATGTTTAACAATTCATTTTGTGCTATCAAGCACCTGGTATTTCAGTCTTTTTAATTTTTTCCAATTGAATGAGTGTAAAATAAATAGTATTTTATTCTGCTCTTGATTTATGTTTCCCAGATTAATAATGTTGAAAGAAACATTAACAATAAGTTTAAACAGAATTTATTTGAGCCAAGAATGATTCATGAATCAAACAGCATTCAGAACCAGAAGAGGCTCAGAGAGCTCTGCCCAGCAGTGTGAGCAGCACGCTTTCATAGGCCAAACATGGAAGCAAGGTGGAGAAATCACCCGATTGACTACAGCTAGACTCTGCCTTATTTGGGCAAATTGCAATGAGGCATTTGCCTTATTTGTGATGGTCTGATATATTGGCTACCTGGGATTGGCTGAAAACAGGCAATCTGTTACCAAAAATATACTCCTAAATTAGGTTTCAGTTTGTTTACATACTAAGTTAGGTTCCAGTTTGTTAGGTAATAAGGAGACAGTTTCAGGTTAATGGCCTCCTATTTATTTATTTTAACATTAACAATGTCAAACATGACTTCATTTATATTTCCCCTTGCTGAAATGTTTGCTACTATCTTTTGTGCATTTTTTTAAAAAATAGGTTCTTTTAATTCTTAATATATTTTGGATAACAACTCATTGTATGTTTTAGGTTTTCTCTCTCTCTTTTTACTTGTATAAATTTAAAGGGTACAAGTGCAATTTTGTTACGTAAATAAATTGCACAGTGGTGAAGTCTGGGCTTTTACTGTATCCATCGCTCAAATAATGTACATAGTACTCATAAAATAATTTCTCTTCGCCCATGCTCTGCACCTTTCTGAATCTCCAATGTCTGTCCCACACTCTATGTCCATATGTATACACTACATAGATCCCACATATAAATGAGAACATGTAGTATTTGACTTTGTGTTTCTGAGTTGTTTCATTTACAATAATGGCCTCCAGTTCCATCCATGCTGCAGTGGAAATGATTTCATTCTTTTTATGGCTGTGTAGTAGTCCACTGTGTATGTATATATATACACACACACACACACACACACACACCACATTTTCTTTCCCCAGTCATCCACTGATGGACCCTTTGGTTGATTCCATATCTTTGCTATTGTAAATAGTGCTGCAATAAACATAAGAGTGCAGGTATCTTTTGGATATATTGATTTCTGTTTCTTTGGGTAGATAACCAGGAGTGGGACTGCTGGATTGAATGATAATTCTGTTTTTAGTTCTTTGAGAAATTTCCAAACTGTTTTCCATAGGTATTGTACTGATTTACATTCCTACCAACAGTGTATAAGTGTTTCCTTTTCTTCCCATCCTCACCAACATAAGTTATTTTCTGACTTTTTAATATTAGCCATTTTAACTGGTATAAAATACCATCTCATTATGGTTTTAATGCACATTTTTCTGATGATTAGTGATGTTGAGCATTTTTTCATATGCTTATTGCCATTTGTATGTCTTCTTTTGGAAAATGCCTATTCCTGTTCTTTGCCTGCTTTTTAATAGGATTATTTGGTTTTTGTTGTTGTTGAGTTGTTTGAGTTCCTTGTAAATTCCGGATATTTGTCCCCATTGGTTGAATAGTTTGCAGATACTTTCTCCAAATCTGTAGGTTGTCTGTTTACTCTTTTGATCATTTCTTTTGCTGTGTAGAAGCTTTTTAGTTTAAGGGCCATTTCTCTATTTTTGGTTTTGTTACATTTGCTTTTGAGGTCTTAGTTGTCAATTCTCTGCCTAGACCAATATTCAGAAGAGCTTTTCCTAGGTATTCTTGAATTTTTATAGTTTCAGGTCTTACATTTAAGTCTTTTATCCATTTTGAGTTGATTCTTATATATGGTGAGAGATAGGGATCCAGTTTTATTCTTCTGCATATGGCGATCTAATTTTCCCAGCACCATTTATTGAAAAGGGTGTGCTTTTCCCAGTGTATGTTTTTGTCACCTTTGTCAAAGATCAGTGGACTGTAGATATGAGGCTATATTTCTGGTTTCTCTATTCTATTTCATTGATCTTTTTGTCTATTTTTATACCAGTACTATATGTTAGTTACTATAGCCTTGTAGTATAATTTGAAGTCTGATAATGTGATGCCTCCAGCTTTGTATTTTTTGCTGGTATTGCTTTGGCTATTTGAACTCTTTTTTAGTTCCATATGAATTTTAGGATTATTTTTTCTAATTTTGTGAAAAATGATATTTATATTTTGATAGAGATTGCATTGAATCTGTAGATTGCTTTGAGCAGTATGGTCATTTTAACAGTATCATTAATAATCCTTCTGATCCATGAGTATTAATTCTTCTGATCTGTTTTCCATTTATTTTGGTCATCTGCAGTTTCTTTCATTAGTTTATATTAATGGTTCTCCTTGTAGAGATCTTTCACCTCCTTGGTTAAATATTAATATATCCTCAGGTATTTTATTTTTCTTATAGTTATTGTAAATGGGATTGCCTTGATTCAGTCCTCAGCTTGATTATTATTGATATATGGAAATGCTACTGATTTTTATATGTTGATGTTGTATCCTGAACTTTATTGGTATATAGAAATACTACTGATTTTTATATGTCGATGTTGTATCCTGAAACCTTACTGAATTCATTTATCAATCCTAAGAGTTTTTTGGTGGAGTCTTTAGGGTTTTGTAGATATAAGATCATATTGTCAGCAAACAGAGATAATTTGACTTTGTCTTTTTCAGTTTGGATGCTTTTTATTTCTTTCTCTTGCCTGATTGCTCTGGATAGGCCTTCCAGTACTATGTTGAATGGGAGAGGTAAAAAAGTGGGCATCATGTATTGTTCTAGTTCTTAGAGGGGATGCTTTCAACTTTTTACCATTTAGTATGATGTTGGGTAAGGTTTTGTCATATTAACATTTTGACGTATATTCCTTTCTATCTCTAGTTTGTTAGGGGGTTTTATCATGAAGGCTGCTGGATTTTACCAAACGCCTTTTTTTTTGCATCTGTTGAGATGGTTACATGGTTTTTGTCTTAAAATTCTGTTTGTGTGTTGAATCACATTTATTGGTTTATGTATGTTGAATTATCTATTACAAAGATAATTCAACATACATAAACCAATCTACATGATCATGTTGGATTGTATTTTTGATGGGCTGTTAGAATTCATTTGCTAGTATTTTGTTGAGGATTTTTCCATCTGTTTTCATCAGGGATGTTGGGCTGTAGTTTTCTCATGTTCTTGTCTGGTTTTGGTACCAGGGTAATACTGGCCTCATAGAATGAGTTGGGGAGAATTCCCCCCTCTTTGATTTTTTTGGAATAGTTTCTGGAGAATGGGTGTTAGTTCTTCTTTGTATATCTGGTAGAATTTGGCTTTGATCCATCTATTCTTGGCCTTTTGTTTGGTGGGAGATTTTTTTTTTATTACTGATTCAATGTCTTTACTCATTATTGATCTGTTCAGGATTTCTGTTATTTCCTGGTTCAATCTTGGGAGGTCATATTTTTCCAGGAATTTATCCATTTCCTTTAGGTTTTCTAGTTTATGAGCATATAGTTGTTTATAATAGTTTCTGATGGATGATCTTTTGTATTTCTGTGGTTTCAGTTGTAATGTCTCCTTTTTCATTTGCAACTTCTCTCTGTTCTTGGTTAGTTTAGCTAGTGATTTATCAATTTTGTTTGCCTTTTCAAAGAACCAACTTTTTATTTCATTGATTGTTGTATATTTTCTTTGGTCTCTGTTTCATTTACTTCTCCGATCTTTGTTATTTTTTTTCTTTTACTAGCTTTGGGTTTAGTTTGTTCTTGTTTTTCTAAGCTTTTTGAGGTGCAACATGAGGTTGTTCATTTGTGATTTTTTTTATTTTTTGATGTATGCATTTATGCTATAAACTTCCCTCTTAGTACTTATTTTACTGTATCCCCAAGGATTTGGTATGCTGTTTGTATTTTCATTCATTTAAAAAAATTTTAATTTGTCTTAAATTTCTCATTGACCCAAAGATCCTTCAGGAGAATATTGTTTAATTACATGTGTTTATATAGTTTCTGAAGTTTCTCTTGGTATTTGTTTTTAGTTTTTTTCTTCTGTGGTCTGACAGGATAATTGATATGATTTTGGTTTTTAAAAAATCTGATTGAGACATTTTTGTGGCCTAACATATGATCTATTTGCAGAATGTGCCATGTGCTGACGAGAGGAATGTATATTCTGCAATTGTTGGGTAGAACGTTCTGTAAATGTCTCTCAGGTTTGTCTAGTCTAAAGTCTAATTTAAGTCCAATATTTCTTTGTTAAATTTTCTGTGTCAGTGATCTGACTAGTGCTGTGAGTGGTGTTGAAGTCCCCTACTATTGTTTTCAAGCACTGTGTACTGTGTTAGTCTGTCTTTTTCTTTAGGTCTAGCAATATTTATTTTATGAATCTGTATGCTCTAGTGTTAGATACATATATATTTAAGAATGTTATATCCTCTTAATTGATCTCTTTATCGTCATATAATGATATTCTTTGTCTATATTTACTGTTTTTGATTCAAAGTCTGTTTTATTTGACATAAGTGTAGCTACTCTTGCTTGCTTTGGCTTCCATTTGCCTGGACTGTGTTTTTCCACCCACTTTACTTTCAGTCTTACATGTCTTTACAGATAAGGTAAATTTCTTGTAAGCAGCATATAGGTCGCTCATGGGTTTTTGTTTGTTTGTTTTCCATTCCACCAATCCATTTCCTTTAAGTGGAATATTTAATCCATTATTGTTCAAGGTTAATATTGATATGTGAGGTTTTGTTTGTGTCATTTTTTTGTTTGTTTTAGCGTATTATGGGGGTACAAGTGTTAAGGTTACTTATATTGCCCATGCCCCCCTCAAGTAAGAGCTTCAAGCATGTCTGTGTCATATTTTTAATTGTTATCTAGTTGTTTTATAAATTCTTTGTTTCTTTTTTCTCTGTCTTTCTTGTGGTTTGGTAGAGTTCTGATGTGTTACCATTTGATTTCTTTCTTTCCCTCCTTTTTGTAATTGTCTTATAAGACCTGCAAGTTTATGATGGCAAATATTGACCATTCATTTCTATGTTTGGAACTTCTTTAAGCATTTCTTTTAGGGCTTGTCTAATGGAATGAATTTCCTCAGCATTTGCTTGTCTGGGAAAGACTTTATTTCTCCTTCATTTTTGAAGCTTATTCTAGCTGGATATAAAATTCTTGGCTGCCAGTTCTTTCTTTTAGTACTTTGGAAATAGGAGCCCAGTCTCTTCTGGCTTGCAAGGTTTCTGCTGAGAAGTCTGCTGTTAGACTGATGGGCTTTTCTTTATAGGTGACTAGACACTTTTCTTTTGCCTATTTTAGGAGTTTTTTTCTTCTTGCTAACTTTAGACAGTCTGATGACTATATGGCATGGTGAAGTCCATCTTGCAATGTATTTTTCTTGTGTTCATTGGGCCTCCCGTATGTGAATGTCTAAATCTCTTGCTAGACTAGGTAAGTTTTTATGAATTATTTCCTTACATAAGTTTTTTAAACTTTTTGCTTTTTCTTGCTTGGGAGTACTGATGATTCATGTTTGGTCACTTTATGTATTAATAGTCCCATATATCCTGAAGGCTTCGTTCATTCTTTTTTATTTTTTTCTGGATTAATTCAAAAGACTTGTGTTCAAGTTCTGAAATTCTCTCTTCTCATTGGCCTACTCTACTGTTTAAGCTTTCAAATGTATTTTATAATTCCTTCAATTTTTCATCTCCAGAAGTTCTGTTTGTTTGTTTTTTAAAATACCAAATTCCTTGGTAAATTTCTTGTTCATATCCAGAATTGATTTTCTGATTTCTTTGTATTGGTTTTTAGATTTTTCCTAGATCTCATTTATCCTTTTTAAAATCACTATTTCACTTTCTTTATCTGGAATTTCGAGGATTTCTTTTTGGTTAGGACTCATTGGTAGAGAATTATTGTGTTTCTTTGTGGGTGTCATTATAACTTTCTTTTTCATACTTCCTGTATATTTATGTTGATTTCTTCACATCTGGAGAAACTGTCACTTCTTTTTCTTTTTGAATTTACTTTTGTTGGGGCAAGACTTTTTTGTTGTTGAGGATATGCCTGTAATGTACATTGAGTAGGACCATTTGGCTTTGCTCCTGGATGCATTCAGTGGTGAAGACTTTATATGATTTCCTTGGTTATAAATAGCCTTAGTGTGGTAGCTTTCTCAAGTGCTGATTCTAGTAGCAGTGTACCAGGCACTGCAGCGGGCTCACAACCTCCTGAGTAGCCAGGGCGATGTGGGCAATAGTGGTAGTGGAGGTCATGAGAAGCTTATCTTGTTTCCAAGCGCTGTGTAACCTGTCAGTGGATGTTGTGGGCTGTGCAGGTCGATCTCCTGGCCAGTAGGTGGCGCTTGCAGGCAAGAACCAGGTGCCATTGGTAGCAGTAAGGGTTATGCTTGACCTTTGTTAACCGGGGGAAGTAAGGGAGTGTCCCTTGCTCTGTCTGGGAGGCATGGGGCAAAGCTGCCTGGCGCGGGAGAGGGAGGCAGGCCTGCATTCGGACCCAGTGGTGGGCACAAGGACCGGCGCCGAAGGGGTCTGCGGGCAGTGCTCAGGCTCCAGGAGAAATGCCCGTGCAAGGAGTGGAGCAATGCTGCTGCCGCAGGGTCTCAGCACAGGAACGGAGGGGCGTTCCCAGCACCCCAGCCCCGTGAGTGGGAGCGGGACCTGCTTCGCCTCCTGCTCCAGACCCGGTGGGGCTCACTCCCCGGTCCCGACTTTGCTAGCCAGTTGTCACAGTTAGTTACAGTAGGTGCAGTTTTCTGTAAGTCTGCAAAACTGCCCAGTTCAGTGCCCACGCCTGGAGCACACGCACCGCTCGTGTCCCGGTTCTGGCTGTGGGGCCCTCCCCCGCTTGAGACCCGGGTCGCGGATCCCCAGCGGGGACTCCATTGCCAGGCGCTGCTGCCCCTGCTACCTTGCAGGATTCTGTGCAGCTTGTGAGCTAGGATCAAGAATGATGCCTCCTATCAGCGACCAGGTCTGCAAATGTACCTGCGACGCTCTGGAGCCAGTCCTTCTCACAGTCTCCCAGCCGCTGCGTGCCAGACCAGGGCATGGGAGCGCCGAGGCGCTCTCCTGGGCAGAGTCCCCACCCCCACACTGGGCATCCACTCGTGGTTTTCAGCAGGACGTCGCCTTGCAGGCCGCCTGGCCACCCTCTCTGTCCCCGTATCTGAGGCTTTCTCACGCTTTTCTGCTGACCTCCCATGTTCCTTCTTGGATTAAGCTTCACAGTGTGAATCTCTACATGCTGTTAATATTTTGCTACTTCCAAGTGGATGAGGCATGCTGGAGAAGTTTCTAGTCTGCCATCTGGGGAAAAAAGAACTGTTTTAGATACTTAGCTTAATTTTTTACATTCTTTAAAATGTCTTTTATTAAACAGAAGCTCTTCATTTTAATATTGTCAGCCTATCTTTTTCTTTTATGATTGATTTAACTTTTTTGTAGTTTTGTTTGTCTTAAGTTATTTTACATATTTTTCTATATTTTTTCTAAAAGGCTTCCACATTTCAGATTAAAGAATCCATCAGGAGTTGAATTTTTAAAATATATTTAGTTTTAAAACATAGCGTAAGTTAGTTTTTTTTTTTTCTGAAGTCGATAATAATTGCTAATATTGTTAAATGTCCCCTGAAACATTATTGAGTGGTTTCTTCCTTTACTACCTGTTTACTATTAATTTTCCACATATGTATGGGTTTGCTTCTTAATTCTCTATTCTGTTCTGTTTGTCTACCCATGTGCTAATATCACAGTGCATTGATTACTGTCACTTTATCGTCTTGATATACATATCCAATATGCAGTATATACACCATAAACAATAGTGCAAATTCCTCAGGTTGTTTGTCTTTATGAAGACAAAACTGTTTGACTATTTCAAGGTTTTTCTCAACTGTTTAAATTTTTGAAACAGTTTTTTAAAAAACTTGTTGAAATTTTGTTTGAGGTTGATTGAATTTAGGGCAAACTGACCATCTTTGCAGTTTTTAGGCTTTCTGTATATAAAAATGATATGCATGTTTTCTTTAATGTTTTATAATTTTCTCCATATGAATCTTATATATATTTTATTGGATTTAGTTCTTAGAACTTTATTTTCTTGCTCATTTCATTGATTTTCTTTTGTAAAAATTGTTTTCTACTTCTTTTTGGTAAATAAAAATGCTACATATATATATTTTTGTTTTGTTTTGAGACAGAGTCTCGCTGTATTGCCTGGGCTAGAGTGCCATGGCGTTAGCCTAGCTCATAGCAACCTCAAACTCCTGGGCTCAAGCAGTCCTTTTGCCTCAGCCTCCCGAGTAGCTGGGACTACAGGCATGTGCCACCATACCAGCCTAATTTTTTCTATATATTTTGAGTTGGCCAATTAATTTCTTTCTATTTTTAGTAGAGACGGGCTCTCACTCTTGCTCTGGCTGGTCTCGAACTCCTGACCTCGGGCGATCCTCCTGCCTCAGCCTCCCAGAGTGCTAGGATTATAGGCATGGGCCACCATGCCCGACCCAATATATTTTTGAATATTGATTTTATATCCAACCACATGGATGAATTCTCATTCATTCTGAAAAATTTGCTGGTATTTTCAGATTTTCTTGTCATATTTACTGGGAACAATGAAAATTTTGTTTCTTCCTTTTTAAAATCATTGTTTTTTAAAAATTTATTTTCCTTGTCTTATTTAGTTGGCTACAGTAAAATCCATCCCAACAGAAAAGTGTTGTCATCCTTGACTTGTTCTTGAGTTTTAAAAAAATGCTTATAATGTTTCACCATTAAAATGTTTGCTTTTTTGTAGGAGGGAGGCTGCTATGTTTTTTAGTTGCTTAAATAGGTTATCTTCTATTTTTGATTTATTGAAATTTTTAAAAATCACAAATGATTATCATTTTTATTAAATATTTCTTCTTTGTATATCAAGATGATACTATGATCTTTACTCTTTCATTTTAATGTTTAAACATGACTTGCATTCCTTTGATAAAACCAATTTGGTCATCATGTTTAATCTTTTTAATCATACTGCTAGATTTGATTTGTTAATATTTTATTAAAGAATTTCGAATCCATGTTTAAGACATATTGATCTATAATTTCATTTTTTAATAATTTTATTGCCTGATTTTGTTTCAAGGTTATATACTAGCTCAGTAGAGTGATCTGAGGACTATATGTTTCTGCCTCCCTGGAGGAGTTTAAT
>VSMD01014946.1:0-26188 GCA_008750895.1 Mirza zaza
AGATGAGAAGGGCTGCTGGTGTTCTTTACCGCTCCGTGACGAAATGCATGGGTTGTGCAGGTATGCTGCGTAGCTACACCCATCACTAGGTCTTATTTTTGGGGTAGGGCTTATATTGCGCAAATGCTTAGAAATCTTGCTAGGGCATATTTTATGGGTAGGTCTTATTTTCGGGGAAACATGGTATATTCTAATTGTTTTCTGTTTTTAGAAGCACCAGTCCTTACAGGCTATACATTCTGAATATAAACAATAACAGCAATGACAAACTATTATTTTAACAAATATGATTTAAACCTATCTGTTTGGTTTGTTTACCTATATTTGGTTTGTCAGAAAGTTGTAGGAGTCAGGTGTTGGGTAGCTCGTGGCCTCTAATATTATTTTCAAAGTCAAATACAATTCACTGGAGAAGAATCCTCTTGTTATATAAACTTTTAAACCATTCATTTGAGTGTTTAGGAAGTTGTGATCCCTGCTGTGATGGTCCTAGAAGACATTGCACAAACCACAGCTGGCTATTCTTGAGACTATAGAAAGAGAAAGAGCTTTTGCCCTCATGTATCCCATGGAATGTATAATAGGCAACATTCAGGGAGAACTAGCTCATTGCAGATTATTCTCACCACACCCTTCACACAGCCTTTTTCCCCCTTGTCCCACCTGATCCCAACCTGCTGTGACTAAACTGAATGAATGGGAACCATTGTATGAATCAGAAGAAAAATGTCTTAAATACATGAAGTTATAATGACTTGGTAAGTGCTATAAAAATACTCTGTAACCGAATTGGAAGTTGCATCATCTATGCCTATGGCACCAGGGACTGGGCCCAGATGGTATAATTCTTCAGCGTAATACTGAAGTAATTTTTGCTCTGCCAAGTAAATGGTTTAGATTTCAAAACTATGAAATGCCAAGCTATAATTTTTCAATTCCAGTGAACCACAGGTGTAAATTAACTTCCTTTTACTTCTTGCTATCTTCTGTAGGAAAGCTGAACCAATTAAAAAGTGCCCTTGTATGAATCTACAAAGTGAGCTTTAAAATCAGTTAATATATTTCAATGCCTATGTATTACATAGCACTGCTCTTTTAAATGTATAAAACTCCTTAATAGAGTTAAGTCCATTTCATTTAGAGAAAACAATTGTTTTTATCCACATATATTGTAATAACAATAGAAGTAGCATATCATAATGACAGAACATGGGGAGTCAGAAAATCTGGATTCATTTTTGCCTCTAGTATTGATTCTTCACTTGATACAGTTTAATTTCCTTTTTCTTTAATTTCTATATCTGCTAAAGGTGAATAATAATACATTCATTGGCCACACAGAGGTGCTGGGAGAATGAAAGATAAATTCTCCCAAAGAAATTTGAGTTGCTTAGAAGAAAGACTTATTTAGGCAAAAGTTGATTCCATTTTCTATGTTGTTATTTCCTACATTCAGATACCACAATAAGAGCTTTGAAGGATTTGGTTATTTTTCATAACTTTTTTTGCGGGTAAGGAGGTTAATATAATTGCCTGCATTTTATAAATAGGAAAGCTAAAGTGCTCAAAGGATTTATTTCTGGGCTTAACATCAATAGCCCTGTATGAGAATAGGGGGAAATTGGTAGGAATATAGATACGATAACATTGGCTGTGAGTTGATAATTGTTAAAGCTAATAATGGGGTGTGTGTTGGGGGGAGACCATTACTGTTATCATATGTACCTTGTCTATGTTTGAATTCTACATAATAAAAAATTTTAAAATATTGTCCATTTTTTAAAAAGAATAGCCCATTTTCACTTACATAGTTCTTTAAAAATGCTATTGAGTCTGTATCTCAGGCATGGAGAATTATTCTTAGGGCTTAGCAAAAAATTTACAAACTATTTATATTCACAGAACCTGAACACTGACATTTGAGTTTCATATTCAGTTTTTATATTCTATTTCCAATGCAATCTAAACCATTCGCTCTTTTCGGCACTTTTGACTTATCATATCATTTCTTTGGAGTTAATAGATTACCTCTTTTTCTTATTCCCGTTCCAGATGCTTGTCACCTTCTCTTCGTCACTGTTGATTTTAGATTTCATTTTTGTATTTCTGGAAATTGTTTGGAATTATGAGCAGTCATTTATTAACCCGATTACTTTATGCTTCAATGGACTTGTCAGTGGGTGGCCATGTGAATTATTTCAGCTTTTAGAGACACAGATCAACCATGCTATCCTATACTCATAACAGAAAGCTGCCGACTTCCCCATTGTAGGATCTTATAATCGAAGGACATTTGAAACATGTGAGAATACTTCTATTAAAAAAAAACACACCCTCAACTTGGGTTAATTGCACTGATAAACTTTAATGGTTAAAGCTTGTCATTTCATAAGCTCACGGATGACGCAAATGCTGAACTGGAAATAAATACTATGATTTGTTTTTAGGCATCAAAGGAAAAAAAATTACAATAGCATCAGAACTTTAGAGCTAAGAAAGATCTTTAATAATTATCTTATATAGATTTTTCAATTTATTTATAAAAAACCCTTAGATTAGAAAGACCAAGTAATTTGCTCAATGTTACATATCTTAGTACTGGCAGAGCTGGAACTTGAACTTGACCTTCTTAGCTTTCAATTCAGAGTTCTTAACTAGTTTGCCACTCAAGTGCAATTTAGGTCCTTGATGTTGTTTGTGAACACGAAGTATGTCTCTGCTTCTTACAACTTATAAATTTTACTCTATTTTGCAATGCCTTGCCAAGCTATACTAGAGCCTGAGGCAAAATGAAAGACCAAGGATACTGATCCTGTCTTTATTTAAAATACTGATATTTTTTCTTCACCATGGATTTTGGCATTAATTTTAATTTTTAAAATATTGCATTAAAATATTATTTATCTTGATTACCGAGTTTTTTGGCAGCCTCTAAAATTTTGTATCTAAGGTGGGTGCCTTGCTTGATTCATCCCAGTCCCAGCCCAGTTATTTTGCTTTAATCCACTCACTCTATAAATCCCTTCTTTCAGCTTTGGGGTGGTAAAATAAAATCAACCTATGAAACTTTTATAAGCAAACCCTTACTGTTGGTCACCTATAAATGATGGTAGAAAACAGAACAAACTGGAATTTGTGAGTGCTATTCATTGGCTTGATTGTTAGTAACTTAAAGCACAGTAATTTTTGGCTCCATGAATATAAACTTTCTTAGAATGTCTAGCAGCTTATTGAAAAGAACTCAAAGCTAAGTCATGGGTTCTATTGTTCGATCCTTCACTGTATTGTGTTTTGAGCTCTTATATAGTCGTGTTTGCTTTGATTTCTATAAATTGGGAATCGGAGGAAGGAAGCTCTTTATAGGCCCGTTATGTTTATTATTTTACTTGGTCTGCTCAACTACTATTTATAGAGTTGGACTCTTGGTTCCAAGTGATAAAACCCAATTCACACTGACTTAATTTAAAATAAAAGGGAGTTCATTAGCAAAAATAATTTAAAAAGCAGTAGATATTTTCTAAGAAGTAGATCGATCTCTCTCTCTCCTCTCTCTCTCTCTCCTCTCTCTCTCTCTCCTCTCTCTCTCTCTCTCTCTCTCTCTCTCTCTCTCTCTCTCTCTCTCTCACCCCATTCAGGCTTTCCCCACACAGTAGCTTCAGGCTTATACTCTTCTACAGGTTTACCTTAGTAGAAAGGGAATGAATCTTTCCTGATTCCTTCAGCAAAAGTCTCAAAATTGAGTATAATTGGCTCAGCATAGGTCACATGCCCATCCCTGAACCAAACAGTGAGGCCTCGGGAATGCAGTGATTTCACTTCCTAAACCTGGTTCATGTGCTCATCCCTGGAGCAGAGACTGGACTGAGAGTGGAAGAGAGCTGTTTTTCCTAAAGGAAGAGAGGACTTAACCCCTTTTCCCTTAATTCCCCCAAAAGAGATTCTGGACAGGCAAAGACAGTGTCTGCTAAAATCTTATTATTCCCATTTCATTTATAAGGAAATTGAAGCTTAATTAAGTTAATTTTCAGAAGGCTACACAGCTGAGTGACAGTTTAAATTTTGACCCAGATCTGCCCAAATCTAAAGCCCAATCTCTTTTCTCTATACTTTGTTGTATTCCTGTAATACTGTGCTCCTTCTCCTAAATGTGAAACACGGCAAAAAATTACCCAGCCTAAAATGTCAATAGTGCTAAGGTTAAGAAACCTTGCTTTATAGGTTCCATTTTAGGCTATTACTATTAACATAAATTTTGAAAGAAATAAGTAATACAGAGCAAGATTGAAAGAATTCAAACATTTAGGTACAATTAAGTAGTTTCTCAATTCAGAGAAAGTTTATTTCATTTTCATAGCAGTCAACTTTAGAATATTGAATTCTCTTATTTAGTGGGTAAATCGAAAGAGAATTTAAATTCCTTTAAAATTTTTCTTGCAAGTTTTAGCTAACTTCCCGTGTGTAATTTTTCATCCTAAAATAAGTCATATAATTTTTTCCTTAAAATATAAATCTAGAGATATTTTAAATTGAATTCAGTATGCTTTAAAAACAAATATGTAAGTTTATTTTGAAAGCCTTTTAAAGATTTCAAATAGAAGATCCTATACCAGAGGAAATAATTAAAAAAAAAATTAGTCAAGGCACGCCAAGAGTTTGGATGATAATAGGAGATTTAATAGACTAGAAAAGGTACAGAAATTTTCTTCCTATAAGGAAGTGCTTTGTGAAAGAATAATGAGCTGGGTGCAGTGGCTCACACCTGTAATCCTAGCTACTTGGGAGGCTGAGGTGGGAGGATTGCTTGAGGCCACAATCCTAAGACCAGCCTGGACAACATAGCAAGACCCTGTCTCTAAGAAAAAAAAACAAAAAAGAATAATGAAAGTAGAAGAGGTGCATTTAATGTATGATAGCTGCTAGTTATTGGGTTTGACACTTTAGAGAAAACAACCTTCTTGTTTAATGACATGAAAATAGTTTGAACTGTCTAACTCCTTCAGACTTGCAAGTGGTTTCTGAATTGTGCATATCTGCATGGATTCTAGGAAAGCTGTGCTTCTGTAGTCAAATCACAGATAGTATTCCAGCAGAATAGTTGAATGATTAGAGTGATACTACAGATGGCATTCACATAAGAAATCTTTCACAATCAAGCAAATCAAATTTATTGTTGGAGTTAGAAGACTTGGGGCTTAGCATTTTCTAATTTGGCCCATTTTATACAAATAGTTTTTCAATACTGTTTCAAATTCTCATGACTCTGTGCATGCATGGAATTATTAATACAAATCCGTTCCTTTCTCTGGTTCTTTTTAACCTTATCAGACCCAACCCAGATCAGCTAACATTTCCTCTGATTTCAGCTGAATAATTTCTACTTGCTTTGATAACTAACATGGATGACTCTCTTCCCACCTCTCCTAACTGCTTCATGATCCTTTAGCTCATGCCTGTCTCGCCCAATTATTTGGCTTCACTTCTTCACCTGACCATATTGTCTAATCCTGGGAATACACATTGCTTTTTGTATTCTATTTTTGTTTGGCTTGTCTTCATCCGCTGTATTAAATTTCTTCCTTGTTTATTACTTCTACCTCCTTCTGCTTCCAAGGCCGCATGACTAGCTCCATATCCTTAGACTTATCTATTTCTTAGTTCATGTCCTCATCTACTAAGGTATCTGATATCTACCCACCTACCATATTTTAGTAAGGCATATGTGTATAAACAAGCCATCTTTTCATTGCTAATAGAATCCAATTTGCAGTTTCCTTGCAAATAAGGCAGCTGCTGATCAAATCACCCAAGGTCTTGATCATTAGAATGCATATTCCTTTGTCACATTAGGAGGGACGATAATATTTATCTACAAAAAAGAAGTCAGAAAAATACCTTAACGATGATGCTGGATAAAATATTATATTAATAATTTATTATTAATATAGTCCTATTTTCCTTGAGAAGAAATGTTCTTCGAGATTTGAAATTCCTTATCTATTTACAAATATTTTCCTGGTAATGTCAAAACTTTATTCCTCTCTACAGCTTTGTGAGGTGGGTTGGTATTCCCAGTTTTATAGAACAGAGAGATGAGAGATCACTTGACTAAATAAGTAACTTGTTTAGAATTTCACAACAAGCTAATTACAGAGCCCTTGAATTTTCTGTCTCTTAATTCCATTATATAAATATAAAACAATTTCTTTTGCAGTGCTCATTTATATAAATGCCTTACAGTATTTCCTTTCCCTTAATGAAATCATGAAAACTATTACCTGGTAATGAAATTGTTGGGTAAGAAGAAAAATGTACTAAGTACAATGTACCTGAATTTCATTATTGCCTTTTCAACTGACTATAATGGAGACTCTGGGTTCTAAGACTTTACTTTTGAATTATAAAAACTACACTCATTTTATGCTAAGTTGGTGAAGTTCCTTGAAATCTTTTTAAAAAACAAACAAACAAAACTTAAAGTGCAAAATGTTATTATTGATTAACTTTAATGACCCTTGTTTGTTTGCAAAGTTCCTAGGACTTTGCTGGGGCAGGTGATGCACTTGGTGAGCATCGTGAAGTGTGATGGGAACCAACTGTGTTTTGGTGATTTCTTTTGGATTTCTAAGACTGTTTTTCTGTTGGGTTGAAGTGGGGAAACAATTTGTGGAACTGTTTTCAGGGCTGCGAATGAGTGTGTTTCGGAATAAAGAGTGCATTCCGATAGTTTGTTAGGGGGATGTTAGCTGTTCAGGAAAAATAACCCTTACCAAAGGTAATGGCTCCCACTAGCATTTTCAGTAACATGTACCAGATGTGGATAGTTAATTATTCTCAGATCTGATATGTACCTGCCAACCAAGGCTAATTTTATTTTCAGTAAACAGTGTCCAAAGGTCCTAGCTATTCATTTGATAGGATAGGGCCTGTTTGCACTTATCTATTAATAAAAGCACAACACTCCTTTAGTTTTCCTTTCCCAGGGCCAGATAAAACATTTCAGACACTCAATGTATTTGTCTTAGTAAATCAGACAAAGTAAACAAATCTGGTAGATTAACTTGGTAAACAGAGAGTGGTTAAGTGTTACCTTTGGATTTTAACTCAATGCCATATAAATAACATTAATCGCATGGTATTTTGAATAACCTTTATGGAGTAAGACAGAGTTGTTGTTTTTTTCTTTCAACCAAGAGGGACATAGTATATTTCTTAAGTACTTTCAGATGTCTTTCTGTAGAGAGATTTGAAAATCACTTTAAAATGAAATTTATTCTTTTGTCCCGTTAGTAACTCACTGGGAACTTTGCACCAGTTAACATTGCATATAAACCTGGAAACCTCTACGGGTCATCTCAGAAGGAAAATAAGACTGCATAGTGGCATGCGAGCTTTGAGGTAATGGCCATCTAGAGGTTATTTATTTAGATGGAGCAGTGAGAAGGGGGTCAGCTTTTATGGTGAAGACAGGGGTAGGTAGGCAGTAATTCAGACTTTATTCATCCAGACTTTTTCTTTGGATATTAGGGTCAGAAGTACTACTTATTTTGTGATGTAGTTGCTTTCTTGTGAGAACTGGCATGAAACAGACCAGTTACTTCACCCGAGCCAACAAAGCAGTATTATATCAAAGTTACTTCCAGTCAGCCCACGCTTGCCCTAGATTTGTGCTGGTGACCTGGTGGTGCAGGGCACTAAGTCTCATGCCAATTCTCTGCATCATCTTGTCTCTCTCATTAAACTTTCTTTTTTAGTAATGACCAAAACAACTCTCTTTACCAAGATATATTATCTTTATAGCTTTATATTTAAAGTTGCAAGTACTTTATAAAATTATTTTTAGTTTTGCATGCTGTATAATAATAATTCACCTAATTTGGTAAACATGTAAAGGAAATAACTGAAAGATCTTAGAGAAAATTTCCTACTCACACCCCTCCTTACAATAATCTCTGCATTCATATCTTACTCCATAAGAGGGTGGCCTAGCGCAGTGCCTTGAATATAGTGCCAGGTACTCAGTGGTAACATCCTAAAGGTGATTGATGATGATGATAGTGTAGGGGAGAGAGTGAAAAACAGGAGCTTGGAGATCTGTATTCTGTTTTCAGCTTCACTTTAATGACCTACTGGGAAACCAGGCACATTATTTCTGCTCTTTATGTTTTAGTTTCTCCAGCTCTACCAGGAAGATAAAAGTCCTAGTCCATTTGCTTACCTGACAGGCATGTTGTTAAAACTAATGAGAGAAAGTATAAAGTTCTTATAATCTGAAGGATAAAAGGTGCTATAACCAATAGGTAGAAAATATGATTATTATTTATACAGTACAGAGGAGTAAACCTTTGGATTAATCTTTTTTCTAGTATTTTACTAGTCTTGTATTTAACAATCATTTACCACATTTATTTGTTTTTCTCTTCTTATTAGATCCAGAGTATAGTGAAATTTATGGCATGGCTTTCAGAAGGGCTTATTTTGTTATCTGTACCAACTCTTTACATAAATAAAATATTTTTAGCTATTAATCAAGTTGCATCTTCAAAGTATCTTTGATTTGAAGTGATCTGAGAATACTTTTCTGGAGGCGTAGACTAACTAAAGTAGTAGGGAAGAGAAGGTTAGAAAAGTGCTGTTGAATTCATAATTCCAATTAGCACCAATCTGCTAATGATCCTCAAATCTATATCTTTCTATGCCATGTATTTTCATGAGCTCCAGACCTATAAGTCCAGTAACTAGTCAACTTCCCTACCTGGATATTCTGTAATAATTTCTAGCAAACATGTATAAGACTTAAATTAATATCCTAAATTAATTCCTATCCTTAAATTAATTCCTATTCCTGTATTTCCTTTCTGTGAATAGAATTACCATCCACCCCATCTCTCAAGCCAGAAAATCCTTACCCCATCCCCTCAGTTTCTATAGATTTGATAGTCTTAATATTTTATGCCCCTTCTCTCCATCCCCCTATTACTACCTTATTAAGCTCTCGCTCTTCTGTTACTAGACAGCTGTAATTGTCTTTCTGTCACTACAGTCTGTTTTCCATACCATTTCCATATTAACCTTTCCCAAATGCAAATCAGGAAGTATCCCTTTCTTACTTAAAAAATCTTTAATGGCTTCTTGTGTGCTATAAGACAAATTTTAAACTCCTTATATAACCAATACAGGTTATTGAGATCTTAATGATCTTTACGTTGTTTCTAGTCTTAAATCCTCTGGTGGCCTCTGTTCCAGCCACACTGAAAGTTTGCTGGTTCCAAAACATGTCATGGTGTTGAATAGTCTGCACTCTTTCCACCCCACTTCTTTAATTGGCAAACACCTATTTTATTTTATAAAACCTGAAGTCTTTTGTAACTCAAGTGGAATTGCTTACTCCCTCCTTGTATGCCATCATGCCCTGTATATGCTGCTTACATAGTTTCTATGAAACCCGTGGCACTTATTTTGTATACATCCTTCTCTTCCTACTTGATTACCTGAGAGATTGTATCTGGGTCATTTTTGTGTTTCAATGTCTCACTCAGTCATTACCACAGACTAACGACTTGGCTGATTGACTGAATGAAGAGGTGGAGTAAAATCCCATGACCATACCTTCCTGCTTAAATTCCACCCTCTTTTCAGTGTTGCATGGAAATGACTTTTAAAAGTACTCAGATTAAGATTTGATAGGTAGACCAGACTTTTACTTAATTGGTATGATTGAAGGGCCAAGAGGAATGCTCCTGTAATCCCTATACCTACCCAAAGATTTCATACACAGTCTGACATTTCACCATGAAAACTCATTTATTAGAGTTCTAATTTTCTACTTATTACACTCCCTGCCCTCTTTATAACTTTATAGTTACAAAGTCCTTCCATAAGTATTATCTTATTTAATTTTGAAAACAACCTCATGAGATATATTTTTATTATATATACTTTAGAGATAAAGAAATGTAACTTCAAAGCAATTTCCTGATCTGCCTAAGGTTATTCCACTGACGTGGTGGAGCTGTGGCTTGAGTCTAGGTCCACTGTCTTTGGTATCCTTTTCTCTGTAGTCTCTTGTCTTAGAAGGAGGCATAAATCTATTTGCAGTTAAATACTATAACATATATTAGTCAAACAGATAATTTTCTTTGTGCTAGCTCTCCAAGAACAGAATTCTGAAGAAATGAGTTTCGATTGCTAAATTGGGAAGGAGAATTAGGACAGAGAGAAGATAGAGGATAATTCTGGAGGCTGGGACAAGCCCAGGAAAATTAGACTTTGATTAGATATGACAGTGGGCCTAGGATGAACAATATTGTAATGTAAATGTACCAAATTTATATTTATTTATTCATCACTTGTTTAACACATCAACTGCCATGTGACTTGTGTTTAACTCATGCTAGTTTTGAGCCTGGGGCCTCATGAAGCATATGTAACTTACACGTCTCTGTACGTTGGGAGCCATGTGAACTATTTTCAAGTTACATATAACTCATATACAGAAAACAATAAAAAATAAAAAATGTTTCATTAAATTAGAAAAGATTGTTTTGCTTTTGAAGTTTTCATTCTGCTTTTGTAATAAAACACTGTGGCCCCAAGAAAAAAATTTTTCTTCTGGTGCGGCAATCAATGTGTTAACTACATTTTAATTTGACCTTAATAAAAGGTGCATAAAAGTTTCTGTCATCACTATATTGATAATTATCCAGTTCTTATCAAAGTATAAGATGTCAAAAATCATATCCTTAATATCCCAGGAATGTTTTTAAAAATCTTTAATGTGATTGTTTCATTGGGAACATAAGTTGGTTTTGACAGTTAACACTGGGGGAGTTATGATTTGCTGTTTATTTTTCATTTTGGAGGCTTTCTTCAAAAGTCTGGTGATCTTTGGCAACCTATTCATATAAAGAGTAAGAGGTATATATGTTCATGTTCACAGGCATACTCACAGACACACACACACACACAGACACACACATGCACTGGAAGCTCTAGGTATGGAGACAGGTTTGCTGATGGGTGTCTTCATAAGATGGTGTTTTGGCAGGATACCTCTCTTTTGTTGGTGGATTGCCAAGTCTCTGCATCTGCATGTCTTTTTATCTCTTTGTCTAGAGAGGAACCTTCCAATTTTTTTTTTTTTGAGGTTAAACAGCTGGTTGCCAGAGTTTGGGGAGCTGAAGGAGGACAAAAGGCTAGAGGTGTGGGGATGTTTTCTCTCCCAGGATATAGACTTTTACATAATCTCCCATTTTGTTCAAGTCAGTTCAGTTCAGTTCAATATGTAGGATATAGCATCTAAACTTGTAAAACATGGGTAGGATTTAAACACAAGGAGGTGAGGAAATCTTTCTGCAAAAGGAATAATATAAGTAAAGACATGAAATTAGAGGAAAAAAGTAGAGTGAATGAGAAATAGCCAATAACTCACTTTACCCTGAGTGAAGCATACATGAAGAGCTGTAGTAGAGGAAAAATAAAACTAGGAACAGAGCCTGAAGCTTTAAAGACAAAACCAAGAAGCCCAGACTTTCTTCCTTAAAGAGCTACCTTCTGCATACTCATTCATATTTACTGGTCAGTTTCTGAGTGCCTGGTCACTAGTGGGGACTTAAAAATTAATAAGACTCTGCTTCTGCTCTGTGAATTTGACACAATTCACTATTTTTTAGTTGAGGTCTAGAAAGGGAGAAGACTTCATATGTATAAAGCTGGAGCTCACATCATGCTTGTGAGGCTTGATATTCTTTTTTGTAATTTGTACCTCTATGATTGTCACACTGTTTTGTTAGAATATGAGCGCTTGGAAATGTCTCTCATAATTTTGGCACTAGATGTTGTTAGGTATGGCACAAATATCACTCCTTGGGGTGGGCCACATAGTCATGGAACCAGAGACACTTGGATGGGAAGAGGTGCTAAAGCAGTGGTCCTCAACCTTTTTGGCACCAGGGACTGGTTTCATGGAAGACAGTATTTCCACGGACAGGGGTGGGGAGTGGGGGGCAGAACTCAGGGCAGTTGGAGCTCAGGTGGTAATGCCAGCAATGGGAAGTGGCTGTAAATACAGATGAAGCTTCCCTTGCTGACCTGCTGCTCACCTCCTGCTGTGTACCTCCCCCCCCACCATTCCTAAGTTTCTTGGAAGATACTTTATCCATGGATGGGGGTTGGGGAGCCAGTGTGGGGCAGAGCCCTGCAGCCTGGTCCCTAAGAGGCCACGGACCAGTACTGGTCTGTAGCCCAGGGGTTGGGGACTGCAGCTCTAAAGGACATTATCACTTTGTATATGGAATTGTATTAAATTTTATTGAAATGGATTTCTAGGATTTTACTCCATCTAATCAGGACCAAAAATATAAGATATAACTTTTGTATACTGCCTAGCATGGTACTGAGTTCTGCAAAGGCCTTTTGTGCTTTTGATGATGACAATTCTGATGATTTAGAAGCAGTTTTTGCCCATATACATATACCATTGTAAAGCAGTTTTCTCCTTTACCAACAATCTAGGAGGAACATTATTTTTATAGACCTTTTATACAAATTCTCTCCTTCAGACTGTTTGAACCTTAAAAATGTGATATGATTACATAAGTACTCTGGAATTTAGATTAACAGCATTCAATTTGAAAATCTAATCATCTCATCTAAATATCATTAAGTTATAATAGGCTGATTGATAGGGACCAAGGCTGTTTTCTCCTGGTGCTGCATGCCTTTCACTCAGCCATCCTTTTCAAACCCAGTTGTTGATAAAGGGGTCTATAAATCTTAATAGTTGGAGACAGTTTAAAAGCATAGTTCACTGGGTAAGGTCACACCCACTTAAGTGACCTATTTTGTATACTTTCCAAAAATAGGTTAATTAACTTAATAGAAATAATAGGACTCTCGTATTGATGTGCAATTACTACTAAAACAAGTTTTTTTTTTCTTTCCAAGTGAACATGATGTTCATGAAATTGCGGGCATAATAGCCATGACAAGAACCAGGCTTAGCAAGGCAGGTCATGTTCAGAGAGTACATTTCAGACTTGCCCTTTAAAATCCTCTTTTATTCCAGGTCCTAGGAGATGGGCATACCTCCATCAAAGCATTTCGTTCCTGGCAGTCTCCTATTTCAGTTTTTAGGAGGGATTATTTTAGCTGTTGTTGTTTTTCTTATCACTATAATAGTGGTTTATGTAGCCCTTGTTCCCTGAAGACTCCAGAGTACACAGAAAGCTCCATGAATTTTGGTATCTTTTCTTTTTAAATTTGAGGCTGTTTTCTTCATTCTTCTAATATATGATATATTTGCTACCCTAGGAGAAACATGGTTTGGTGGATATGGTATAGAAGGGCAAGAGAGTGTACAGACCAGAGTCATATTTAGGACTCCTAAAGTAGCCTGCTTTCATATTTTTTGTTTGTTTGTTGAGTGCCTGATTCAAATTTTCTGTGTCCAGAGCATTTTACCTACTCCTAGACTTCTTATTGATGGTTATGACTTTCTTACTCTATTATTGGTCACTAACTTTGCATAATTTGATTTTTCCATCCATTTGTTCCTTAAATGTTTCTATCTTGAGTACATGGGTGTTTATTATATTACTCTTTGCAACTTTTAAATATATTTTAAAGAGCACATTACATTTCGAAAAGTTAACCTCCTCCCCAAATCTGACATTTTGTATCACAAACAACTCTCTGTATGGATATTGCTGAGTCTTGATGTCTTGAATTTTCCTGTGGCTCACATGGCCCGAGGGGCAGTTAGTGATGCACATTCACAGAAGGGCAGGTTGTTCTTGCACGGTAGTCATGATGGGTGTATTTTGAATTGATGGATATATGTTGAAATGATGGGTACATTTTGAACTGGAGGTTCTTGATGAACTCCTAGTTCATCTTACAGTATTGCCATTTCTCCACTTGGCTTGCACTGCCCTGCCAACACAGCCCTTTCTAGATGAAACAAGTCTTTGTGTGTGTGCATGTACACAAAAAATAACAAATACTACTCCTCTGTGCAATCTTAGCTGTGGTGGAAAGAACCATTTAAAATCTCCCGGTCCTAGGTTCTTCATTAGGAAGATTCCTTTCTTACAGAGGGTTATGATGACAAAAGTTCAGTTTTCTGACATCTTTATTAGAGCATAGACAGATGAGAGAACTCTTTAGTTTTATGTTAAATGATGGAATAGTTAGTTCCTTCTCCAGTGCAGGAGGGAATCCACTCTACTTGAATTTGGTACATTTTTTATTTCCTAGGTTAATAATGGGTTTCCCTCTCAAACATTTTATCTAGAGTTTAGCAGCATCTCTTCCTTGAAAGCAAAGACCTCATTTCCTGTTTCTTTCATATCCTCTAATTTGCCTAGCATAGCATCCATTTCAGAGCAAACATTCATTAAAAGCATTTTAGTTAATTAACTACAAAATGTCTGGCTTGGGTTTAGGAGAGAATGAAAGAGTGGGCAGGAGAAGTATTAGAACACAAAAGAATTAAGATCAAGAGGATACTTTTTTATTACTAATTTTTTTCTAATAATTATATGTTCCTTGTGGAAAATCTGGGATCACAAAATGTTTTAAAAATCATCTATCTCCTCCTAGGTGTGCTCCTAAGATAATTGAAAATAAATTGTACACAAATGTTCATAGCAGCATTATTCATAATATCAAAAAAGTAGAAACAACCAAAATGTCCGTCAGTGGATGAATGGATAAATAAAATATGGCAGAATATTATTTGACAGTCAAAAGAAATGAAGTACTGATACATGTTACAATGTGGATGAACCTTGAAAACATGCTAAGTGAAGAAGGTTTCCACAGAGGAACACATATCGTATTCATATGAACAAGGGAATCTATAGAGGCAGAAATTAGATTAGTGGTTGCTTGGTGCTGGAGGTTGGGAGTTTATGAGTGATAGCTAAAGGGTGTAGGATTTCTTCTTTGAGGTGATAAAAATGTTCTAAAATTGTTTGTGGTAATGGTTGCACAACTCTGTGCATGTATTAAAAACTGTTGAAAAGTTTTCAATAGATGAATTTTATGACAATTATATCTCAATAAAACTACTATAAAAAATTAATCACCTAAAACCATATCCTGAAATGACTTCTGTTAACATTTTGTCGTATTTTCTTCTAATCTTATTTTATACAAATTTAAAGTTTTTACATAATTAAGCTCACATTTTACATATAGTTTTTAGATAGTATATATTTTACTTATCATTTTATCATGAACATTTTCCCATCCTATTAAAAACTGTTTTTGTAAAAAGAATTGTAATGTTAGCAGTGTGGTTCATTTCATGATTGTAACATAGTTTCCATAACCATTTTTCTAGATGTTGAACATTTAGGCTGGATCTGTTTTTTCACGATTATAAATAGCAAGTTGCCTTTTGGAAAGGCTATAAAACTTTCTATTCTCATTTCTGAACATAAAAGATTGACGTAAAAACATATATATATATATATATATATAGGGATTGATGCCTTCATTTAGTTATAGACCAGGGTTTTCAGAAACAAAAGCTTCATGTCTTGGTTTTGGCCTTTGGGTAGAACAAAGTGAATTCTGTCAGAACTCACAGAAAGGGCAAGCCCCACTGCCCAGGAGTTTGAGGCCCCTCCTCCACCCCCCAGGACGTGGCCAGTCTCTTCCTTTTCTGGGTAAACAGGTGAACAGGTTCTCAGCCTGACTGAGTTCATGTATTTATAGAAGAGGTCCTCTTTTTTTGAAGAGATTCTAACTTATTTGACCTTTCATCATTTTCTCTTATTTGGAACTGAGAGCCTGACAGAGTGAAAAGGAAATAAGGCATTTGTGCAGTAACATTTTCTTTGGAGAAGAGGATTCAAGATTATTGTCTTTTTTTTTTTTTTTTTAGAAAGTTTTATTATTTTCTAGAGAAAATATTAAATACAGTGTTTTAGGCAGTGATTACCTTTTATCATATTTTATACCCTTATTTTAAGCTGGTGAAAATATTTAAAACTTCAGTGCCTCTGTATCATAGCCACATTTAAATTTGTGTATTCACCAGCCCATTTTAATATACTTCTTTCCATTGTATTCTGTTAGGTCTTCAATTAAACAGTACCTCCCCCAATTTCACTTTATACCTTCCCTCCTGCCTTAGATTATCCAGTTCTCATTGAGAAGTAAGGAAATCTGTTGTCAGTTGTTGAGAGAAGGATGTAGATCCTGTATGTTTTTCTGTCATTACATTCTTAACCTATTACATGTGTATTTGTTCTGTTCTTACTGACTTGACCTCTGATCACATTGTAAAGTGCAAGCATATTACTTAAGGAAAGAGGAACCAGGCACTAATGGGTTTGTCCCTTCATTAGCCAGGGCCCAGTTCATAATTTCTATTTTCTAAATTGGAAGGATAAGAAGCTTAGCTAGATTAGGAGACTTTCCTAAGTCACATAACCATTTGCAATAAGCTAAGAACAGGATTGCGAACTCTTGCTGAACTCCTCCATAAAAATCCATAACCTTGAGGGGGCTAGTTCATATAATATGTAAGAGTTTATACAGGTAAGAAAAATAATTTAATCTCTATATATCTAGATCGAACTGATTTCTGCCAAGTTTAAAGTAAAGAAAGACCCTTAAAAAAAGAATTTAAGAAAATTAAAATGATGTGACCTGAACCATGGTTCCTTTCCCATTCAATTATTTCCTTTTAACCACTGATGGCTTTTTGTGCTTGGCTGGATATGTTTCCAGCTAGTCAAGCCTATGTTATGAAAGAGAAATAAGACACTTAATCCTATGAATGATTAACCTGCATTGGCCTCCCTTCCAACTAGCTTGCCCTTCCTGTATTGTAGTCTGTTTACTTGTTTCCGAGCCAAATCTCTAAGGTCTCTTATTATTGAGTGTAGGGACACCTGGATTACAGGGCGTTGGGCCTTTGTTTTAGTCTGAAGATGATATGACTGATTACACAGCTCCAGGCATTTGAGTTTTTCAAAGGCATTTTTAAGTTTATGGCTTGTGAAAACCTAGTTAGTAAAATATCATTTTAAAATTTTACAGATGAGGAAGTTGAACTCAGAGAAGTTTTATTTGCCAGAAGTTCCATAGCAGTTCAGGGACAGAATTCAAATGAGTGTACACTCTTATATACCTAGCTTAGTGTCTAACTCATGGAGGCATAGTTTTGTTTCTCATTTGTAAAGCCAAGTAAGACTGGCTGGAGCCATTTGTAGTAAATACATTTTTGTGTTTGATCTGTTTCCATGGAAGCTCAGACTTTAAGATAGAATGATATTCTCTGTATTCTTTGCAAAGAGCTGATTGCCATCTTGCCATACCGTCTGTGGGAGCATCCTGACCTCAGAACCCAAGATTTTATTCTCTTAGATAGCAGCCAATAAGTGCAGTGAGACCTAAGTGGGGATGTAGCCTTTGGGCTGCAGATTTTGAACAGGAAGTCCTAATCAGGATCTTAGAGGTGACAAAAACAGAGTGATTATTCATTGATTTAGATTCCAAGGTCTGGTCACCTTTTGTGGAATAAGAATCACATGGAATATGAGTAATTTTGTTACAGGTCTCTAGGACTTGGTCCAGTAGCACGGACTGTCTCATTTCTTCAGTAGAGGGAACTTAGAGGACAAATGACTTCCTCATCGTATATTGAAGAGCAGCACTGGAATATGGGGTAGTATCCATGTTCCTGGCTTCTTTCCTTGAGCTGTAACCACTAGACTGCACAGATAAATATTTACTCAAGGAAGAATGCATAGCTTTGAAAGAGTGAAGGTATAAGAAGAGTAAAATATACAAACTACTCCTACATAGGTCATTATGTTGACATTTGTGGCCACATATTGGTCCGTGAAGGGGAAACTTGTAGCCACTAAAACCTCAATCACTAGAAGCTTTCTCTGCAGGGTATCTTTGTAATTATGGCACTGACTAGCCCAAGTCTTAGATTATTTCATCATGATGTTTCCAGTTCAGCATTGACTATTTTGTGCTTAGCATCTGCGTATTAATTCCTACTTCACCCCTTATCTTCTTAATGACCCTAACAAATTTTGCTGTCTCTTCTTACTCTGCGCGTACTAGTTTTTACTCTGCACGTTCAGACTCTGGTGGTGGAGGTGCTGATAAGGTGTTCACTTTCTGGTAGATTTTAGAGTACAGGATAGTCAGGGGAAAAAGGTGGTTCTAGGACAGTGGGAAAGAAAACATCATTCTTTAACTAAGATAAGGATATAATCATGATGGACCTCAGTGTCTCCAGGCTAAAATAAGAACAACTTAGATATAGTACCTTGAGTCCTTTAATGAAAGCTATTTAAAAATATGTATGACTATAGGATAGGATACATTGGAAATACTGAACAATGCTGGAGTAAAGCCAACAGCATGTGGTTAAGACCGGGGGACATTGGGTTAGATCAAGGTCAATGACTAAAACGCTCTTCCCCTGATATACACATGACTAACTCACCCACCCCCTTCAAGTCTTTGCTGAAATGTTATCTTCTCAATGAGGCCTACAAACCTATTCTGACCCCCGTATTTAAACTTGGAATGAGTTGAATGAACTAATTGAAACCTCATGTTGATTAATCCTCTTTTCAGGGACTGAACTGCATAACACAAGAAAATTTAACACTATAAATGGTGAACTCATTGGTACAATCCACATCTAAGGTCTTAGCTTTATTCTCCTTGAAAATAACAGTATTAAGTTAGTGTAAATATTAATATTTGCCCATGAGAAAGGAATAGAATGTTCTTTCCCTTTCTCCAGCTATACTTTGTATCCTGGGATCAGCATTTCCCAGAAAGATTAAACTGTAGATGAAATAAAGCAACGCACTGCTTTAGTTGAAATACGGATTTTTTTTATATACTGATGTACCACATTATTCCCCCTGGTTTTGACATTTTTGTTTTTCCATCTGAGGCTTGCAACTTCAAACTCCTTTTTCCGTTCTTTTGCTGTCATGAAAAAGGAAAGAATTCAAGGTATATTTACAGACCTTAAAGAAAGTTGGTATGTTTACAGTGGAAATAAAGCCTACCCAAGAGTTACAATATTTGAGTTTCATAAGGCAGGCAGAGTAATTTAAGTGTTGAATGCGTCATACTGATTATTTCCATTTTATTCATTGTAGGCAGGCTTATAAAGACTTGATTAGGTGCACTTGCCCATGGCCTTCCCACTTGCATTTGGAATGAGCTCATCATACCTCATGAGCGTAGCTGGTCCTTTAGATGGAAAGTAGCTAAGAAACACCTATTTTACATTGTAAAAGATGAACTATTGCTAACATATTTTATGATGCTTTTGTTTCTAAATGAGTGCTGGGCATGACACTAACTGTGCCAGTTCCTCACCAGTTTAGAGTTCTTTTATGGTTCCCCAGCCAAAGTCAAGTTCTGGAATTATGGTTTCTATTTAAATTCCAGCTTGCTGAGATAAGTTATCAGTTAATATTCACACGTGGGATTATCATCTTCTAGTAATTTCAGGATATTGGTAGAAAATGTGTGACTCTGTCTAACTTGGGTTCAAATTTTTCTAGTGTTTCTTATTGTATGAATTGTGTCAAGTGAACCTGTCTGGAACCTTCACTTACTCATCTGTAAGACCTGATAGTTCCAAGCTAATGGCTTCATGATTTTTCAACTACATACTCACTTTCTGAAATAGTTACAATATAATTTACAATGTCTATCATCGAGATGTTGCCTATTTTTCTTTCCCTTGCTCCTCTATCATGGCAAGTGATATAGAAGCCTGCTCACTGCACTCATTAGTAAATTTCCAGACATCTGCTGTCATAGCCTGGATCCTCCTGCTGAGCTTGGATTCCATTTGGGTGCTGTGTTCTATTAGCTGGGCTCTCAGAGTGTGTGCCAACTTTCCAATCTATCTGATCCTTAAAATATCCCTAGGAGATGAAGAGGAGGCAGATTTTATCTCTTAGGCATGCATCTTGAAAAACATACCAAATAACACCTATCTCCTTTTTCTGGGGCTTTCTTTGGATGGGTGGAAAGTGAGGCACAGAGAAGTTAAGAAACTTATCCAAGATCCACAATGGTAACTTGTAGAACCTGAGATTCAAACCCAGGTCCAACTAGTTCCAACTAGTTCTAAAACCTGCATTCTTAATCAGTATGCTGTTGTCAAAGAGTTAGCTATCAAATCTTTAGTCATTACTAAAAATAAGATAACAAAATCTAGTGCTGAAATAGTGAATCATGAAATTTATATTTTACTTCTCAGCTTTATCAGTGATTTCTCCTAAGACAACTCAATCATCATTAGATGATTTCTCCACAAGGAAATGAGAATCATGATGTCTGTCACTCAGAAATAGAATAAGCATTAAAAACAAACAGAATAGCATCTGTAAAAGCCCTTTGGTCTCCAGAGAAGATGAACATAATTCTATGAATTTACAGTGTTAATATTTCATATTGAAGACTTCGGAGCAGGTTTATTTTAAATACAAAAAGATAAACTTTGGATCATGCATTCCCTGATTGTGGGAAATAAATGGTAACCAACCTTGAAATAAATAGTTATAGCAGTGCCAAAAGAGGGTAGGATAATGGAACAATATCACTCAGGTGACTACCAGAGAAGGCTTCTGGATTATTTCAATTAGCAGCAAGAGTATGTATTTCATGGGCCCAGGGTATATTAATCAACTGCACTATGCCAAGACTGAGCTCTGTTTTTTTACTAGAGATCTGTTCTAAATCACTCTGTTCATAATATTGTCATCAAGTTTGCCATCCACAATTGAGGCACATCACAAAATGAGCAAAAGAGCTTTTTCCCCCAGAGTATAGCTACCAACAGAGCCAAGAATGAAAATATTGAGTACTAAGACTTGTTTCTGTGAAAGGTTTTTCTTCTAGCCTCTAGAATGCCACTGAGTATACAATGCCACATTGACTTTCAAGGGCAAACAGCACATAACTCTGTACACAGACACACTCAGTGATGTTTTCCCTTAAAACTTTTAAGAGCACCACCTTTCTCTAGGTGCCAGAAAGACACTCAATCCACTAATAGCTGCCGCTGCTACTGTGCATGTGTGTGTGCATGCTTGTGTGTGTGTGTTCCTGTGTGTGTGTGTGTGTGCTTGCACATGTAGGCATCCGGGTGTTTTGTTCTTGTTTTTTAGAATGTTCCTTGTTGCTGGCCAGTATCAGAGTGATCGAATTACATATGTTTCACTGATTTCCATCTACCAAAATCCATCCTTCAAGTTTAACTAGGTATCCTTAATGGACTTTTCCTTAAAAACATGCAATCAATCACGTGTACTTATCTTTTCTCTCACTATGATAGAGCTTAAGTCTACTTGTAAGGAGAAAATATATAAAAGCAGTTCTAAATTGATGAAGGGGACATGGGGGCAAGATATTGAGACAGAAAGAGAAAAGAAATGGAAATAAAAGGCACTTAAGCTTTAAAAATATCGGCTTAAGCTCCTGACAACATATATAAATATTAATAAATTTACTTTAAGAAAGCCTCCAAGGGTTAATAGAATTCAACTTTCCAGTGAAGAGGTTGAAACATTTGACTAACCTTTCACCCTGTCCTGTTTATTGATTATTGAGCCATTGTTCAGATGACCAGATGCTGAGCACACTTTAAAGAAAGTTACCTTGCCTGAAAACATTTTCCTACTCAGGTATCTTTAATAGCTCAATGCACATGACCTTGGCATTGCTTGAAAGACCACAGCTCACCTAAGTAGGCAGAATACGAGGTCATCTCAGCACTGCTTTCATAATGTTCTTTTTCTAACGTTGAGCTGGTGACCATGCTGCCTTCTTAGTTTTGCAATAATCAGGGTCTTTTTCCTTTTTCCTTTTCCTTTCCTTCCTGCCTTAGGCTATCTGACAATAGCAAGCATAAACTGAAACCCATATTTCTTTGTGGAGTAAACACAGTATGAATACATTGATAAGTAGCTTTTTTTTTTTTTTAAGTATTTAGCCACTTACCAAAATGGTACATCAAATTGTTTCCTGGTAACTCAATTAGTTGAAATATTCTTTCTGAGGCTGTAGGAGAAAGACTATTATTATTGTTTCACATCAGCGGTCCCAACCTTTTTGACACCAGGGACTGGTTTCATGGAAAACAGTTTTTCCACAGATTGTGTGGGGTGGAGGCAGAGCTCTGGTGCTGTAAATATAGATGAAACTTCTCTCCTGCTGTGTGGCCCAGTCCCTAATAGGCCACAGACTGGTACCAGGCCATAGCCTGGGAGTTGGGGACTACAGTTTTATATGATACATCATTAGTTTAGTTATGTACCATTTCCCATTTTGCAATGTGCCATGCATACTTTCTTTTTTCTGTCACTGTTCCCTCTCTGCCTCACCTCTCCAGTCTCATAAATGAAGAGATGGGGGTTCACTACCAGGCAGTAGCCACACGAAGAGCTGGCATTGGAGATTGATTATCCAAGTAATTGAACCTATTGAATCACATTTCTTCTCAAATCCTTCTTTTTAAAAGTTTCAAGCTCAGGCCTTTTGATTTTACCTTATTCCTTTAAGTCAACAAAGGAATTTTTAGGCTGGGTCTGGAGGGCTGTAACTTCTTCCTAGTACTGGCTGATAGCTGGCATATTGGAAATTGGCAGAATGTAGGGTCAAGAGAAAAGGAAGTTCTCAGTAAAGTACCATGAAAATTCTCCCACACTTTAACACATCAATTTCATTTCCCTGTTTTATATGGCTGGCAATTGATGTTGTTTGGGTTTTTTTAAAAATCAAAAACCAAAAAATCATCCTGCCCCACTTTTTTAGGCAGACTCAAGACAGGATTCTTTGAGGTCAGAACTAGAGCAAATTATTTGGTTTTGTTGGAGAGGCTGAAATGGGAAACACTTTGAAATGTAGATAAAAATTGCTGCTCTGGTTTGAATCACGATGAATGCTAAGTGTTTGGTTGTAGAATGACTGTGGAAATGTGTTTCTGTATTGGCATGTTGACATAGAAGCAGGTGAGACCAATGCCACCTTGCTGCAAAGTATTCTAAAATCCCTTCTTCCTTCATTAATATTTTTCCTTTGAAGATAAAGGAGCTGTTTCTAGTATGTGTTAATCATTCCTTTTACTACTAAATTACTATTTATTGGTATGTGATTTTCTTGCAACACTAGCATGTCATAGATATTTTTCATACATCCCTAGATTTTCAGGCTTTGTTTTTAGGATGAAGCTCTGCTCTTCTCTTCTCTTCTCTTCTCTTCTCTTCTCTTCTCTTCTCTTCTCTTCTCTTCTCTTCTCTTCTCTTCTCTTCTCTTCTCTTCTCTTCTCTTCTCTTCTCTTCTTTCTTTCTTTCTTTCTTTCTTTCTTTCTTTCTTTCTTTCTTTCTTTCTTTCTTGAATCTGAGGATAAGACACATTTTATGTAGTAAATTTAAAATATTTATATTCACTTTTTACTTTTTTATCTAAAAAGTTCAAAGCACTTGTATCTATTATTACCCTGAGGTCATGCCTCAGACAGATGTACTTATTTTATCTCTGACCTACAGATAGGAAATTTAAGCACAGAATATTAAAGGCATGTAACAATACACGCCATGTACTTAGTAGATATTCAGTAAATGTGTGGAACTTATTGAATAGTAGCAGATTTCCTTCTGATCTTAGCCTAGAGCAATGCTTCACAGTCTTTCTTATGTCATGCTACACATAGTAATTGATAATATTTGCTGGGTGTGGTGGTGCCTGCCTATAGTTCTAGCTACTCAGGCAAGAGCATCATATGACACATGGCATATTTTTTTCAAAGGACATCTCTAGTAATAGCATAATATTAAGAGGTGCACAAGTTGAAAAACACTATGCTATATTATTGTTGTAACTGTTGAAATTAAGACTACCATAGAGAGCATATGTTAAAGCGCTAGTCTGGGACATGGATAAACAGATGATACATCTTTCAGGGAATCACACCATAGGATTGTTATGCCTTACATCGCCCAGGAGATACAAATGGCTTGTAATGAGCACCAAAAGCTAGCACTCTGGCCAGTTCAGCTCTTACTTCAAGATCGTTGGTTCTTGCATGAGTAATAAAAAGTACATATGTGTGTGGTAGGGGTGCTCCATATTCCAGCCTTTACTCCCACCTGGCATTCTGAGACTAGAGCTTGGCCTATGGCACCAACAATTTCTCAATAAATAAAATGTATAGGTCGGAATATTGCCTAACTTAGTGAGTCACTCGAATGGTCAAAGTTTTGTCACCTGTCACCTTAAAATATTACAACTTTGAGTAGATTCTGAACCATAACCTTCATTTTTAGAGTATCTAGTTTGATGGAGTACAGTTTTGGGAGCTCCATCTCATTCATCTTTATTTTGCCTGGAGTACTATTTTGCCCAAACCTACAGCCTGCTTACTAATGACTCAGTTTGCCCCAGCTAATTGTGGTGTGAAAGTAGGTAATCCTGTCCATTGTTAGATGAGGGGGTTGTAAATGTTGGAGAGGGCCTTTGTAGAGAAGTACTCTTTTTAAGTACTTTGATAATGAAGGTGTTATCATGCTTATCATCATGCCATTGAGTGCTTTACAACATTTCAGACACAACTCTAAGATCATGTATTTCATCCTTACAACAACCTTATGAGGTAGTTACCATCATTATTCTCATTTTATAAATAAGGAACCAAGGCAAAGAGAGGCTAAGTAACTTTTCCAAGGTCACACAGGTAGTGAATTGCAAAGCCAGAATGCAAAACCAGCATGTTTGGCTCCAGAGGCTGTGGCCTTATGCTCTACTTCTTCTCTAGGTAGCTGGGGGTGGAGAGAGACACCTTGGTGAGCAGAAGCATAGAAGATAGTAATCATGGTGGCTGTGTGAGCCCTTTGCCAAGTTATACTTCAAGAGGTACAGGATTAAAATGGGGAAATCTGGAAGGATGAAGGGTTCTTCTCGGTGGGAGCAGCCATGCTGGCTGCCATGGCAAGGTTGGAGCCTGCCTGGTGACTACAGTGAGACTTCCTCTTCATTGGTTGGGGGCACTAAAGTAGGGAACTGGCAAGACAAGTGAGCCTCACTTCCATGAATCACCTCCACAAGGCAGATGAGGAAAGAGGAGTGGACAAATTGGTGCTTTGTATTTAGATGAGCAGCACATAGCCTAATGTGAAAACTCATGCATTAGTTGCATCAATATTTGGATGCTCTTTGAAAGACTTCTGGGGAGAGGTAGGAGAATGATTTGACAATAGGTTTTAGTCTTGACCCTGTGCCACAACAAACCAAATGAAACTCTCCTTGAGCAAAGGTAATCAAGATGAAAGTGTGTTTACATAGATGAGCAGTAGGATTTATCCAGCAACTCTGGAAGGTAATCCCTGGGTTCAGCGCTCTGTGAATACCATACCGTGTTCCTAAGCTGGTAAATTACTGTGGGCTTTTATGAGAGTAGATTGTGGGAAGCATCTAGATGAAATTCAGCCTGTTTTACCACCAAGTCTAGGGCCCACTAATGCACTCCAGGTGTGCAGGCTGCCCAGGCTTTCTACTTTGGAAGCCTCAAAGAGGAATTTTCATCCCAAAGGAAAGCTTTTGAAGAATACCAAGGGCCTTTCTATCTCCCCTGTTTTTTGTATTTTTTTTGCTTACATTTGGTAATTGGAGATATTTGTGGTGTTAAAGCTGGACTTGTTCCTTCTCAGCCTGCCCCTCCAACAGTGAAATTTTAAGCCTGTGGCTTCCATTATTTGAAGCAGTGCTTTTTCTGCAGTGTCCCTCAAATGTAAAAGGAGAACGGCTGAAATACTAGAAAGGGGGTTATAGGAAATCACCAAACAACAATTTTCCACGTCTATAGATCTTTTCATCTGAGGGCAAAAGAAGCTAGTGAGGGTGCCTCCAAAAGGGGGCTGGGCGCATTTAAAACTCTCTGGTTGTAGGCTAAGGAACTAAAGATCAAAGGCCTATGTCCTCAGGATTACACAGTGAGTCACTGGAAAAACTCTGAGTAAAAGTCAGGCATCCTGTTTTCCAATCTTATATGGTTAATAAGTGCAATTGGCTTTTAAACAGTACAGTTATTTATTTATTTCATTTAGATCCACTGGCATCCTAAAGAATATAATTATGTGTGCATTATACATTACAATTTCCAAGCCCTACAGCATTATGAGGT
>VSMD01014949.1:0-32011 GCA_008750895.1 Mirza zaza
TCTTTCTTATAGATTCATTTTTCTTAGTAAAGTTCCTGGAAGGAAATTACAATCTTTCTCAGGAGAATGAAGCAATAATGAAATACAAAAGCTGCCATTGTTTGAGTATTGAATCAGTGACAAGCTGCATAGTGAGCACTTCATTTTATCTCTGCCAGATTTCACAGCAATAGTAAGATGAAGGTATTCTTATCTCAATTTTCTACAAAAGGGAATTGAGACTTCAAGAGCTTCAGCAACCTCCTCAAGATGTTCCTGGTAAATGTGGAGTCCACATGCAAAGCAGTTCAGTTTCATTTCCATTAGGCTGGGCCCCTACCATGAGCTGTAAAACAACTGACTGCATGAATGAAGGAATGACCCTTAAGTGATGGATTACTTAGGTGTCATTATCCACCTTTAAGGGCAGGATGGGGGCTGGAAAAAGAGCTACTATGTAAATAAGAAAAAGCTTCCCCCATTTTGGGCAGGTGCAGCCTTTGGTCCAGGGCTGGCACACAGAGACTATACTTTGGGACACAGTTGCCACTCAGGGGCTCAATCTGCAAATGCCTAGAAAGTTACAGGGTGAACCTTTGGCCTCATGTCCTCTGACTTTATGTTCTGAACTCCTTCACTAGAGAGCATGATGCTTGTCCATCATATACCATCTTTTTCCAATAAGATGCCCCCAAATTTACCCAAGATTTCTAAGCTGGTGGTGAAGAAACAAACAGAGAGTAATAATTATGTTTCTTCGGACATGGATGCTGGTGAAAAGAATAGCAATGGCTGTGAATGAATGAACTTTTACCAAGAGTCTGACATTATTTCAAACACTCTGCAGGCAATGGGTCAATTTACCATAAACCAGTCAGATGGGTCCTTGCATTCTCATTCTACAGATGCAGAAACTAAGCCTCAGAGCACTTCAATAACTTTCCCAGAATCCCATCACTGATTTCAAGGCTCAGGTTCCTGCACTCTGAGTAGCCACGTTGAATTTTGCATGCTCCTGGAGGCTCCCATTCATCTTAAGCCATATTCCCTTAGAGAACCTTTTCTCTGAACTTTTTTGTATAGATGGATAAGGAAGCTTAGGAATTTGTCCTCAGCATATATGCATCCACTTAGAGGCAGGTGTGAAAAATGGGGGAGTAGAGGTGACCTCCTGGCTCTCTAGTTCCCCAGTCATGGGAGGCTACCACGTGTGGCATTCCCAGTACTGGGGTGCTGGATGGTCTCAGGCATCACCCCTTCTCCTAATGAATATTATTTGCACCAAGAATGATGGGTTCTACCCCTGTACATAGAGAAAGGCAAGAAAAGACAGTTCCCTGTGTGACTGGCATGAATATGTGGGGCCTTGGTGCAGATCAATAGTTGACAGCCCATTAATTTGGCATGTTAGACCAGCTTAGGTCATCTAGTAGGATTATAATTCTGGGGCCTGATTTCCACAACCAAGTGGCTGCCAAAAGTGGGGTTTGTGATTAGGGAATGAAAATTCTGTACAAAGGCCCCAGCAGGTGCACCATGTAACTCCTCCCATGAGGAGCAGCCTCCCAAGTGTGGTGGAAGAACCCTGAATATCATATTAGTGGCTTCCCCAATCAGCATATCAAGTAAGCATAAAGGCATACACATATAGGCTGGTGGGCAGCAGCTAAGATCTGCCTTGCTCCTACCACCACTTTAAGGTGGAATAAGGTCCAAGTAACCCTTGGGAGTGGCAAGACCCTTCCTAAAGATTGGACATTACTACTTCTCACTTGGAGACTAGAAACCAGCACAGGGGCACAAGATTACCCTGATAACTGTCTCCTCCATGAAATCTACAACCAATAACAGAGAGGGTAACCCCACAGCTCAACACAGCACCCTCCATCTAAAGATATTAGAGGGCAGTGGAGTTATACACACAGGTGTGATTCACCATATAAACCTTCAGCTGGGGACCAAACTCACTAATATCCACTAGCAAGAGGTAAAGAAAAGAAGTCAGAGGTAACCCAAATTGCCAAAATACCTCTAAGGCAATATAAGGTGAGCATGCCTTCTCCCACCACTGTCAAGGAAAGTCCCTTGGGAATTTAAAGTTAAGGAACCAAACCAGTCCTAGCACTCCCATTTCTCAATCAATTAAACTGATAAGAAAACCAGAGAAAGAATGCAAGGAATATGAAAGAGCAGAGAGAAAAGTCACCACCATAAGAAATCATGAGACCCTCAAAATGGGAAACTAATTTAAATGAAATGATTAAATTGAGTGAGGAAGAATTCTGGATATGTATTATAAGGATCTCAGTGGAATTGAGGAGAAGATAGAAACCCAACACAAAGAAACCACAAAAACAATGCAGGAAATGAATGAAACATTATCTAAAGAAATTGAAATATTATGGTTAAAACAAAACAAAACAAAAATCTCTGAAATGAAGGAGGCATTCAAGGAACTTCAAAACACAATGGAAAGCCATAAAAATAGAACGGATCATGCACAGGACATAATATCAGAGCTTGAAGATAATGCCTATGTGCTAAACAAATGTGATAAAGAAAAAGAACACAGAAGCAAGAGGCAAGACCACAACATACAAGAAATGTGGAATTATGTAAAGAAACCAAATATAAGAATTATAGTCATCCCCTAGAGACAGGAAGAAAATTCACAAGGGCTGGAAAATCTATTTGTTGCAATAATGAAGGAAAATATGCCTGGCCTATACAGAAACCTAGATATCCAGATACAAGAAGCACATAGAACTCCTGGGAGACCCAACATGAAGAAGCAATCACCATGTCACATAATTATCTGACTGCCAAAATAAACATGAAAGAGGCAATCCTTCTAGTAGTAAGATGAAAAAACAGATAACCTATCAGATTAACTACAGACTTTGCAACTGAAACCCTACAAGACAGAAGGGACTGGGGATGTATCTCAATCTTCTAAAATAGAATAATAGCCAACCTAGAATTCTTTACCAGGAAAACTGAGTTTCATCCATGAGGGAGAAATAAAGACTGTCCCAGACAAGCAATCGATGATTGAATTTCGAAGACCATACCCACTGTGCAGGAAGTACTCAGGCCTGCATTATATACTGAACAACACAATAGACAACCACTAAATTAAAAACACTCAAAAGTTAAAGTCCAGAACCCAGATTCCACAATGGCCTAAGAGGTAAAACAAAACAATTAGTATTTTCCCAATAATAGGAACACAAATCTACCCCAAATATCAATCCCCTCAATAAATGTGAATGGCTTAAATTGTCATTTCAAGAGATGTAGACTGGCTGAATGCATAAAAAAGTATAAGAGAAGTATCTACTGTCTCCAGGAAACACATCTAAGACAGAAAGAAGCTTTCTGATTCAAGGTGAAAGGTTAGAAAAGGTTAGAAAACAAACTTCCAGGCAAATGGAAACCAAAAGGAAGCAAAGGTAGCAATTCTGATTTCAGAGAGTGCAAATTCTAGAATACCAAATATAAAGAAAGAAAAGATGGACACTATAATTGTGAAAGGAAAAATCCAACAAGAAGATTTAACAATTCTTTTTGTTTGTTTGTTTTTATTTTAATTTTCTTTTTTATTTTAGCATATTATGGGGGTACAAGTGTTAAAGTTAGGTATATTGCCCATGCCCCCTACCCCCTTGAGTAAGAGCTTCAAGTGTGTCCATCCCCCAAATGTTGCACATCTTACTCATTGTATTTGTATATACCGATCCCCTGTCCCCCCTCCCACCTGCCTGACACCTGATAAATGTTATTCCTATATGTCCACTTAGGTGTTGATCTGTTAATAACAATTCTTAATATCTATCCACCTAACACAGGGGCACCTATATATATATAAAGCAAACTCTGTATGAACTAAATAGCATGATAAACAATAATCCCATAGTAGAGGGGATTTCAACATCCTACTCTCTTAATTGGACAGATCCACTGGACAAAATTAGGCATATAAATAATGGATTTAAGTTAGAGCAAATGGATCTACCAGATATCTACAGAATATTTCACCCAAATAAAGGCGAATATACATTGTTCTTATCATCTCATGGAACTTTCTCCAAAATTGACTTCATCCTAGTCCATAAATCAGACCTCAACAATAAATTTAAAAAATAGAAATTGGACCATGTATCTTCTTATATCATAGTGGCATAAAACTAGAGACCAATTCCAACAGAAACACTCACTGTTTCACAATGTTATGGAAATTAAACAATCTATTGCTGAATGACTACTGGATCAAGGAAGAGATTCGGATGGAGATCAAAAAATTATTTGAATTAAATGATAATGGGGACACAAGTATCAAAATCTGTGGCATACAGCAAAAGCATTCCTGAGAGGAAAACTAATAGCATTAATTGCTCACATCCAAAACACAGAAAGCTTTAAAAATAAAAAGTACTAATAAACCATCTCAAGGAACTGAAAATGGAAGAAAAAATTAATTCTAAACTTAGCAGAAGAAAGGAAATAACTACGATCAGAGCAGAATTAAATGAAATTGAGAACAAAAAAGCTATACAGAAGATCAATAAAACCAAAAGCTGGTTTTGTGAAAAGATAAACAAAATTGACAACTCTCTTGCTAAACTGACAAGAACTAGAAAGGAAAGAATTCTAATAAACTCAATTAGAAATGCAAAAGGAGAGATCACTACAGACATAATGGAAATAGAAAACATTATCTTTGAAGCCTGTAAAAATCTATATGCCCCAAAACTACAAAATGTGGAAGAAATGAACAAATTCTTGGAAACACACAACTTCCCTAAGCCTAATCAGGAGGAAATGAAATGCCTGAACAGACTAATATCAAGCACAGAAATTGGAGCAACAATAAAAAAATCTTACAAAAAAAAAAATCCCAGACGAGATGGGTTCACTCCTGAATTTTACAAAAAACAAAACCACACAAAAAACCCTCTGAAAAATCTCATATCTATACTGTAGAAATTATTCCAAAACATGGAGAAGGATGTTATCCTCCCCAACTTCTTCTATGAAGCCAATAACACCTTGAATCCAAATCCAGAAAAGGATATACCAAAAAAGGAAAACTACAGACCAATATCCCTCATGAATATAGATGCAAAAATCCTCAACAAAATATTACCAAACCGAATCCAACAGCACATCAAAAAAATAATTCATCATGGCCAGGTGGCCTTTATCCCAGAGATGCAAATCTGGTTTAACATACACAAATCTATAAATGTAATTCACCATATAAATAAAAGCAAGAGCAAAGACCATATGATTCTCTAAATAGATGCAGAAAAAGAATTTGATAAAATCCAGCACACTTTTATGATAAAAAACTCTTAACAAAATAGGCATAGATGGGACATTCTTTAAAATTATTAAGGCCATATATAATAAACCCACAGCCAATATCATATTGAATGGGGGAAAATTGAAAGCAGTCCCACTTAGAACTGGAACCAGACAAGGCTGCCCACTATTTTGACTTCCATTCAATATAGTAGTGGAAGTCCTTGCCAGGGAATCAGACAAGAGAAGGGAATTAAGGGAGTCTGAATGGGGACAGAAGAGGTCAAACTCTCACTCTTTGCTGATCATATGCTATTATTATATCTATAAAATCCCAAGGATTCAACCAGAAGACTACTGGAATTGATAAATGAATTCAGTCAATTCTCAGGATACAAAATTAATGCACATAAGTCCTTGGCATATACACTAATAACACTCAAGCCAAAAATCAAAGATGCAAAACCTTTCGGTAAAATCAATATTGTTAAAATGTACATATAAACTAAGGTGATCTACAAAATTAATTCAATCTCTATCAAAATAGCACCATAATTCTTTACAGATTTAGAAAATAATAATTCTATGCTTCCTCTGGAACCAGGGAAGACATTGTATAGACAAAGCTATCTTAAGTAAAAAGAACCAATTTAGAGGCATCAGTGTGCCAGACTTCAAACTCTACTACATGCTATAGTAACCAAAACAACATGGCATTGGCACAAGAACAGAGATATAGATCTTTGGAAAAGGACAGAGATCCCAGATATAAAACTATCCTCATGTTGTCATCTAATCTTCAACAAAGCAGACAAAAGTATACATTTGTGAAAAGAATCTCTACTCAATAAATGGCGCTGGGAAAACTGGATATCCACATAAAGATGATTGAAACTGGATCCCCAACTTTTAGCTCTCACAAAAATCAAGTCACGATGGATAATAGACCTAAAATTAAAGTGTGAAACCTTGAGAATTCTGAAAGAAAATATTGGGAAGACTCTTCAAACATCAGCCTAGGCAAAGAATTTATGAAGAAGACCCCAAAGCTATCAGAGCAGCAATAAAAATATATAAATGGGATCTCATCAAATTAAAAAGCTTCTGCACAGCCAAGGAAACTATCATGAGAGCAAACATACAACATACAGAATGGGAGAAAATATATGCTGGCATGGGTGTGGAGAGACTGGAACACTCTTACACTGCTGGTGGGACTACAAATTAGTACAACTTGTGTTGAAGAGTAATTTGGCGATACCTTAAAGAGCTAAAAATAAAAAAAAAAAATTGGGCCAGCAATCCCACTACTAAGCATCTATCCAAAGGAAAAAAAAAAGACATTCTGAAATAAAGATATCTGCACTGAAATGTTTATAGTAGCACAATTCACAATTACAAAGATGTGGAAACAACCCAAGTGCACATCAATACATGAGTGGATTAATAAAATATGGTATATGTATACCATGGAATACTACTCCACTACAAAACACAATGGTTAATTAGCACCACTTATACTATCCAGTACAGAGCTTGAGCACATCCTTTGAAATGAGGTATCACAAGTATGAAAAAAAAGACATGCGCCACCCATACTCACCATTAAATTGGTACTAATTCATAAACACTAAGGTGCTCACATGGTAGGAATACTCACTGGGTGCTGGTCAGGCAAGGGGATTGGGATGGGGGATTGTTGTGGTGGAGGGAGTCAGGGAAAAACCCCACAGTTATAGGAAATGGAGAATGCATTTCAAGTAAACAAAATGTTTGTATCTACATAATATCCTCAATTAAAAAAACAAAACAAACAAAAAGAAAAACACACCAAAATCTAGATACCAGAACAGGATTTGAAAAGGTCCCACATTGTTTTGCATAAAAGACTCTAAGTCAGAACTTTTACTTATTAAAGTAATATTTGCTTATTGTGAAATATTTTTTTAAAAACATGGACACATGTAAAATAAAAGTCTTCCCCCCACAAAAAAAATCATATATGAATCCAAAGGTGGCATAAATGTTTGTTTCTAAGATCCTGATGATTTCTATTAAATTAATTAATTCCTACTCTTCTGCTATAGGTGGATATGACAACAGGATATTTTTCTGAATTCTGAGATAAAAAGAACCAACAAACCACAGATTTATAATCTGTGCTGCCTTGAACCCCGTGAAACTGTCAGTTATTTCCAATGTGGTTGAAGACCTGTGTCCTCACCAGCATGGCCTCTGATATGATTCTGTGACTCGTACTGAAAAAGCTTCCTCCATATTTTCTCTGAGTTGGGGAAATGAAGAGATGGATAGCTAGGGTCTGTTGTAGTTTTAATTTTCTTTTTGTTAATTTTTCTGCTGTTACTCTCACACAAATGCTCTTCACCTTGGTTCTTGTGCTCTTTCCTCTGTAGCTTTCTACACAGCATGTGGAAATCCCTCACTACAAGCTCATGCACATTTCCAAAAAAAAAGGTTGAATTTTGTTTAAAAAAAAAACAAATCTGAGGGAAATAGTAGGGATGTACCTGGGAGTATTCAGAAAGGAAGAACACAAGCTTCCTATGGAACATTTTACAAAGGATTTCTAAACACACTTAGGATTTTGGGAGACCTCCTTTTCAAATATTCAGTGAAAATGCTATTTTCTTAAGGATCCAGTTATAAAGGGCTTTCTGGCCAATCCAAACTGATATCAAAATGTGGCACTATCACTTGCTGGCTGTGTGACACATTATTTACCTGTTTGAACATTATTTTTTCTTATTTGTAATATGAGAATAATAGTCACCCTCCTCCTGGGTAGGTCTATGCAAGGTGATGCATTTGAATGTGTCCATAAAAGTGGGTTGTATCACCTGTATCGCACTGAGTGAGCTGCAGGATACAAAAGAGCTCTTTGAGCCCTCAAAGACTAGGTAATTGTAAGCTTTCATCATTAGTCACGACATTTTGAAGCAGACCGAATGAATTACTTTCTTTCTTTTAGACACTCCAAATGTAAGAGTCTTAGAAATGTCTACTTGGGTACAGATTTTTTTCTCCCCCATATTATATTTACCTCTTTGTATCTTTCTTCTTACAAGGCAGTGACTTCACTTCCAAACAAAGCCAAACAATACACTAAGACTAAAACAAAACCCAGAATACCAAAATTGAGTATTTACTGTCAATGGCTGGGCTCATCACAAACTGGGTGCAGCTAATAGCCAGACCTTGAGGCTTCATTTGTTTTCAAGTTCTTGCTATTCACCGATAGGAATCTTTAAAAATTGATTTGGGAGGAGAGAAGAGATTGTGGAGCCTGAACACGTACACACATGCTTTAGGAGAAGACAGCCAAAATCTCAGCCACCCAGCAGCTCGGGATCAGGAGGAGAGAAAGAGAGAGAGAGTTTCTTACTGTGGCATCTTCCCCAGCATGGTGCTTCAGGATCCGGTGCCCACCTGGATGCCTGTTTGCCTAGGAAGTGACATTGTAAACCTTGTGGTTGATGACCAGCCACTGGTCGGCATCCTGGTTGTGTCTCTGGAACTCCTGCCAGGTGTACATGTTGAGGCTTTTCCTGGGAATTTCTTGCTTCCCATTTGCCTCCTGCTTCACATGGACCTCAGCATCTGCACTTGCCACAGCGTTCTCGTGTTCCTGATGTTCCTCGCCCAGGTGTGGCTGACTCCTCCCTACAAGGCTCTCGTTTTGACCACACTTTTCTTTCAGATTCATTGTCTTTGAATCCCTAGGATTTCTGGGTCAACTCCTGAAATCTCTAATACTTGCCTCTGATTGAACCACGAGATGATGGCTTTTCTCCCTTTTCTCTCCACTGAAGTATGATCCCTGCACTGAACACTTTTTAGCCAAGTTGTCTCTTCACAGACCTGCTAGTGAGCAGCTTTCCAGTTTCAAATTTCTCTGTTTATCCTGAATCTTTCCTACCTTGATGGAGGCTAAACCACCTTTCTATTTTCACTTCTCTCCCTGCTGTCTGGCCTCCTGATCAGCATCGTTCTTCACCAATAAATGTGCCTTGGTAAAGAGCATGGGCCAGTGACAGTCTGGTCTAATTGGCAGGCCCTGAGGGAGGAGGGATTAAGCTCTGGCCATTGTGATTCCCCTCTTTCCGCCAAGAGTGGAGGTGGGTTGGCTTCACTGACTCTCTGACCTGCTTCTGAATAGAGATGTTTGCATGTGTTATTTCAACACATGAGCAAACGCTTTCAAAATCTTCAGGATGACACCAATGCTTGGTGTATTTGGGAAATATTTTTTCTGACAGTTGTTCTTTATCCCAAGGGCTTTATATTCTTTCAAACTTTTTCTAGAAGAAAATTTGGGGTTTTATTTTACCAAAAAAGGAGATCTATGTAAATTGTTTGTATTTTTTTTTTTTTTTGTCTTTTCATTTCTATTTCAAAGCTGGTAATCAGAGAAGATATTCGACTAGCCCTAAGTCACACAGCAAGTGAGTAGAAAATGGTGTCACTTAGCACCTTTCCTAGGGAGTTGGTGTGAGGACTAAGAAAATGCCTTTAGTTTACTGCATGGCACAATTGAAGAACAAATGAATGCTGAATGCAAAAACATAGTTTTATGTAGCAGAATGATTAACAGAATGAAGATGAGACATCTTCTATCATTTCTTTGCCCTGATATCCTGAGGTTTTTGAACTATAATAGGACCAGGATTAGCAGCAAAAATGCATATTTAGCACATTTTGGCTAATATATGGCATATGAAACTAGATTTAATATGATTGGAAAAATACAGAATGTTTTCCCTTAGGCTATGTGTAGAAGGTGACATATTTAGGGAATTTGAACACAAAGGTGTGGGAATAGTGGAGGGATCTGGAAGAAGCACGATCAGAAAACATGAGGGTGTTTTAAAGAGTTAATTCTATGGAGTTCAGAAAACACAAGAAAATAACTGGAACTATGTCCGAAACTAATTTTTTATTTTACTGTACTACTTTGAGGCTGCATCACATGGTTACTTTCTTCTTCTTCCTCCTCTTCTTCTTCCTCTTCTTCTTCTTCTTCTTCTTCTTCTTCTTCTTCTTCTTCTTCTTCTTCTTCTTCTTCTTCTTCTTTCAAAACAGCTTTACTGAGGTATAAGTTATATTGAGGTAAAAGTGTACAATTTGATATACACTAAATATATTTAAAGTGTACAATTTGATACATGTATATACCTGTGATGTCATCACAACAAGGAAGATAGTAAACATGCCATTTCCCTTAAAGTCCCTTATATCCTCCTTTAGAAATATCCTCCTCCTTCTCCTCCTCCTCCTCCTCAGCCGTGGCCTTATCACCAGGATACCAATGGTCTGTTTTCTTTCATTTTTCTGGAATTTTATATAAGTGGAATAATCCACTATGTATTTTTTCTTTCTTTTTTTTTAAATTTTTATTTCAGCATATTATGGGGTTACAAATTTTAAGGTTTCAAATAATGCATTTCCCCCCCACCCCCCACAAGTCTAAGGTTCCAGTGTGACCATCCCCCAGACGGTGCACATCTCACTCATTATGTATGTATATACCCGCCTCCCTCCCCCCTCCCACCTGCTCAATACCCAATTACTGTAATTCCTATGTGTCCACTTAGGTGCTGACCAGTTAAGACCAGATTGCTGGTGAGTACATGAGATTTTTGTTTTTCCATTCTTGGGATACTTCACTTAGTACTATGGGTTCCAGCTGTAACCAGGAAAATACAAGGCGTGATATATCACCGTTGTTTCTTAGACCTGGATAGTACTCCATAGTATACATATGCCACATTTTATTAATCCACTCATGGATTGATGGGCATTTGGGTTGTTTCCACAACTTTGCAATTACGAATTCTGCTGCTAAGAACTTTCGAGTGCAGGTGTCTTTCTTGTAGAGTGCCATTAGATCTTTTGGGTAGATGCCCAGTAATGGGATTGCTAGATCAAATGGCAGATCTACTGGTATCACTTTAAGGTATCTCTGTATGGCTTTCCAAAGAGGTTGAACTAGGTTGCAGTCCCACCAGCAGTGTAGGAGTGTTCTTATCTCTCCACATCCATGCCATCATTTATTGTTTGGGGACTTTTTGATACATGCCATTCTCACTAGAGTTAAGTGATACCTCATTGTGGTTTTGATTTGCATTTCCCTGATGATTAGAGATGTTGAACATTTTTCCATATGTTTGTTGGCCATTCTTCTGTATTCTTTAGAAAAGTTTCTGTTGAAGTCCTTTGCCCACTTCTTGATAGGGTTGTTTGATTTTTTCTTGCTGTTTTTCGTGAATCCTAAGTAGATTCTAGTTATCAGACCCTTATTAGATGTGTAGGATGTGAAAATTTTCTCCCATTCTTTAGGTTGTCTGTTCACTTTCATGACTATTTCTTTGGCTGTGCAGAAGCTTTTCAGTTTGATCATGTCCCATTTATTTATTTTTCTTGCTGCTGTGATTGCCTTTGGGGACTTCTTCATAAATTCTTTGTGTAGGCTGATGTCTAGGAGAGTGTTTCCAACATTTTCCTCTAGAATTCTAATAGTTTTGTACCTTAGGTTTAAGTCTGTTATCCAGCGTGAGTTGATTTTTGTGAGAGGGGAAAGGTGTGGGTCCTGCTTCAGCCTTCTACAAGTGGCTATCCATTTTCCCAGCAGCATTTATTGAAACTGGATTTTTTCCCCTGTGTATGTTTTTGTCTTCTTTGTGAAAGATTAGATGGCTATATGAGGATGGTTTTATATCAGGATTCTCAGATCTGTTCCCCTGGTCAATATTCCTATTTTTGTGCCGATACCAGATTGATTTAATTACTACAGCAGTATAGTATAGTTTGATATCTGGCATATTAATACCTCCCATTTTGTTTTTATTGCCTAGAATTGCTTTTGATATGCGGGGTCTTCTCTGGTTCCAAATGAAACATCAAATTATAGTTTCTATATCTGTGAAGAATGATGATTGGGTTTTAATAGGTATTGCATTGAATCTGTAGATCAGCTTGGGTAGTATAGACATTTTAATGATGTTGAGTCTGCCAACCCACAAGCATGGAATGGATTTCCATCTGTTTACATCCTCTGCTATTGCCTTCCTCAGTATTTCATAGTACTGCCTGAAGAGGTCTTTTACCTCCTTGGTTAAGTATATTCCAAGGTACTTTATTTTCTTTGTTGCTATTGTGAAGGGAATTGAGCCTCAGTTTGATTGTTGTTGGCGTATATGAATGCCTCTGATTTCTGTGTATTGATTTTATATCCTGAGATTTTACTAAATTCATTTATCAGTTCCAGGAGTTTCTTGGTTGAATCTTTGGGGTTTTCTAAATATAATATCATATCATCAGCAAACAGTGAAAGTTTGATCTCTTCTGCTCCAATTTGGATACCTTTAATTCCACTTTCCTGTCTGATTGCTGTAGCCAGGACTTCCAGCACTATGTTGAATAGAAGTGGAGATAATGGGCAGCCTTGTCTGGTTCCAGTTCTAAGTGGGAATGCTTTCAATTTTTCCCCATTCAGTATGATGTTGGCTATGGGTCTGTCATATATGGCTTGTATCATTTTTAGGTATGTCCCTCCTATGCCTATTTTATTAAGTGTTCTTATCATGAAAGCATGCAGAATTTTGTCAAAAGCCTTTTCTGCATCTATTGAAAGAATCATGTAGTCTTTGTTTTTGCTTCTGTTTATGTGGTGAATTACATTTATAGATTTACATATATTAAACCATCCCTGCATCCCTGGAATCAAGCCCACTTGGTCATGATGGATTATTTTTTTGATAAGTGTCTGGATTCAGTTAGCTAGGATTTTGTTGAAAATTTTTGCATCTATATTCATTAGGGATATTGGTCTGCAGTTTTCTTTTTTTGTTGCATCCTTTCCTGGTTTTGGTATCAGAGTAATATTCGCTTCATAAAAGGTGTCGGGGAGGTTTCCATTCTTCTCAATGTTGTGGAATAATTTCTGCAAGTTAGGCATCAGTTCTTCTTTGTAAGTGTGATAAAATTTGGGTGTGAAACCATCTGGACCAGGACTTTTCTCTTTAGGGATATTTTTAATTGCTGTTTCTATTTCTGTTCTTGACATTGGTCTGTTCAGGAATTCTATTTCTTCCTGGTTGAGCCTAGGGAGGCTGTGTGTTTCTAGAAATTTGTCCATTTCCTCCACATTTTCCAGTTTGCGTGCATAAAGGTTTTTGTAGTATTCATAGATTATATCTTGTATCTCCTTGGGATCAGTTGTGATATCACCTTTTTTGTTCCTGATGGAGCTTATTAGAGATTTCTCTTTACTGCTTTGTGTTAGCCTAGCTAAAGGTGTGTCAATTTTGTTTATTTTTTCAAAGAACCAACTTTTTTTTTATTAATCTCCTGTATAGCTTCCTTGTTGTCTATTTCATTTAGTTCTGATGTGGTCTTGTTAATTTCACTTCTTCTGCTGGGTTTGGGATTGGACTGTTCTTCATTTTGCAACTCTTTGAGTTGTTTTGTTAGCTTGTCTATTTGTGATCTTTTTGAATTTTGGTTATAGGTATTTATGGAAATAAACTTTCCTCTCAGTACTACTTTAGCTGTGTCCCAGAGGGTTTGATAACTTATATCTCCATTGTCATTTTGTTCAAATATTTTTTATTTCCATCTTGATTTCTTCATTTATGAAGTAATCATTTAGTAGGAGGTTGTTTAATTTCCACATTCTTGTGTAGAAATGTGAGTTTCTGTTAGGGTTGATTTCTACTTTTATTCTACTGTGATCTGAGAAGACACATGGTATGATTTCTACTTTTTTAAATTTCTTGAAGTTAACTTTGTGTCCTAGGATATGGTCAATCTTAGAGAATGTCCCATGAACTGACAAGAAGAACGTATAATCGGTGGATTTTGGGTAGAATGTTCTGTAAATGTTAGTTAGACCCAATTGTTCCAGAGTTTTGTTTAAGTCCATTATTTCTTTATTAATTTTCTGTTTGGAGGATCTGTCCTGTGCAGTCAGTGGGGTATTAAAATCTCCGGTAATTATGGAGTTGCTGTTAATCTATTTGCTTAGGTCCAGTAAGGTTTGCTTTATGAATCTGGGTGCACCTAAGTTGGGTGCATATATATTTAAAATTGTTATCTCTTCTTGTTGAACTGTGTCCTTCACCATTATATAATGATCATCTTTGTCTTTCACTACTTTTGTTGGTTTAAAAACTAAATCATCTGAGATTAGAACTGCCACACCAGCCTTCTTTTGGCTTCCACTTGCCTGGAATACTGATCTCCACCCCTTTACTTTTAGTCTATATGCATCCTTGCAAGTTAGATGTGCTTCCTGAAGACAGCAAATACTTGGCCTGTATGTTCTTATCCATTCAGCCAGCCTGTGTCTCTTGAGTGGGGAGTTTAAGCCATTCACATTTATTGAGATAACTGATAGGTGAGGCAGATTACTTTTCATTCTTTTTGGTTGGATGTTGTTGCTTTGATTTCTCTCTTGAGCCATTGTAATATCTGGCCTGTAATCTTTAGGTTTTGTTTGTTTTTATATTCGTGAGTTTTTATTATGTTGTTCCGTGCGTAACACTGTTTTGAGTACTTCTTGTAGGGCTAGTCTTGTCTTGGTGAATTCCCTGAGACGTTGCTTGTCTGAGAATGTCTTAATTTCTCCTTCATATATAAAGCTTAGTTTTGCAGGGTACAAGATTCTAGGCTGGGTATTATTTTGTTTCAGAAGAGTGAGAATGGGGCCCCAGTCTCTCCTTGCCTGTATTGTTTCAGTTGAAAAATCTGGCGTTATTTGGATCAATTTTCCTTTGTATGTAACTTGATTCTTTCACCTTACAGCTTGTAGGGGGGTCTCTTTTGTTGATATTTTGGTCAGTCTGATGACTACATGGTGTGGTGTTTTCCTATTTGCATTGTATCTCCCAGGATTCCTTTTGGCCTCTTGTATTTCTAATTCTAAGTTAGAAATACAATTTCTAACTTAGAAATTTTTCTCAATTATTTCTTCAAATAGCTTATACAACCCTTGGGTTTTTTCTTCCTCATTCTCCAGAATCCAGTGGACCTGCAGATTATTTTTCTTTGTGTAATCCCACAATTCTTGTAAGCTTTGCTCATGTCTCTTATTTTTCTGCTCTAGCTCTCTAGCTCTCTCTAACTTTTTTTATCTGAAGGTATTGTCTTCAATCTCTGCGATTCTTTCTTCTGTTTGGTTCACCCTATTTCTGAGGCTTTCCATTGTGTTTTGTATTTCATTGAATAGATTCTTCATTTCCAGGTTTTTGGGTTGATTCTTCTTCAAGATCTTAATTTCCTTGGTGAATCTTTGTTCCAATTCCTGTATCTTCTTTGTAGTTTCCTGGTGTTGGTTATCCATTTTTTCTTGCATATCACTGAGCTTTCTTACAATCCAATTTTGGAATTCTTCTTCTGTCATTTTACTGTTTTGGGTTTGTTCAGACTCCATTTCTTGAGAGCTGGTGTATCTCCTAGGGGGAGTGTTTTGGGTTTGATTTTTTGAATTTCCCGATATTTTCCTCTGGGTTTTTCCCATCCGGATCAATTGATGGTGCTCAGGCATCCTCTCTTCTGTAGTTTCTTCTGTAGTTTCTTGATCAGCCAATGGGGGGAGCTCTTCCACCACACTTGGAAGGTTCCCCTGATGGGGGGGGTTGTTTGTGGGGCCTACCCCTGACAGGGGGTGGGGGGAAAGAACCAGCCTCAGTTTTTTGTTCAACTGGGTGACCTAAGCTGTTCTGGGGAGCCAAGTCTTTTATACTGTGTGCTTACACTCTACACAGGCCTAGTGGGTTCTCCCTAGATCTGGGGGAGAGTGGGTTTTCTCGTCTTGCCTCACCTCCAGGGGTGAAGCCTACCACTTTCGGCAGGAGAGATTTGGGCTGGGGGGAGGAAGTAACTCCCCAGTCTTCCCTGCACCCCGGTGCCCCAGTGGGTGTAGCTCTAGTTCTCTCAGCAGTTTGTTGATCAAGCCAGGACTGGTGAGCTGATGGCAGATTGTGTAGGGGCAGAATTTGTCAGAATTCCTAGGCTGGGCAGGGGACAGGGGCTTGCCCACCACACTGTATGACGGCTGGGGTGTGGATCCCCTCAGTGACAATCGCTTGCCCACTTGCAGGGCACCAGCACTTGGGGCAACTGGTTAGGGTGTGGCAGGTGCCGGGTTGGGAGTCTGGGTTGTCATGACGTCCCATAGCCTCCTCTATGCCAACTGCCCAACCACCTGTTCAGCCATAGCCCTCGCTCTTATTGACATGCCCTATGCAGTCTTATTCACCGGAGACAGTTACAGCTTAGAGTCCCCAACTTAGTGAACAGTTCTGTAGGGCTGGTCCCACTGGTTACCAGAGGCAAGACATCTAACTGCCTCCCCTATCAGCTCGGTTCGCTTTCCTCCCATCTTGGAGCCATCCTAGTGCAAGGCTCAGGGGAGTTCAAGGTGCATTCCCCCGATGACAGTACTTTCCAGCGCCCTCTTCTCCTGCCACAATTTCGCACCAATTTCAGACAGGTCCCTAGCTGGGTGGGTGTGAAGGTCAATGGGGAAGCAAGGAGTTCTCCTGTGGGTCTGATCCCACTTCACCTCCTGGCTCAGTAGGGCGGCGCCCTCCCACATGCCCTATTGTTTGTTTTGCACTCTCCAGAGAACATGATCTTATCTTCCGATCACCTTGTTTTTCCTTTTCTGAGAGAGACCCGTGCGGCACCTCTGTGGATGCTCGATGCTGTCCTTGTAGTGGGCCACTATGTATTTTTCCTTTTGATTTTGTTTCTTTCACTCAGGATAATTATTTTGAGATTCCTCCACATTGCAGCATGCACATTAAGAAACATCCTGGCTTTTTAAGTGCCACAAGTAGACGTATTTTATAATGGATTATCTAGAAAACCTGTGGAAGATATGTCAGTATATAAAATTGAAGGGCCGGAGATTAGCTAGTCAATTTCCCTGGGAGATATCACAGATGGAAAAGCAGGGTGAGAAGGGTGCCAGTTTTACACTTTCATTAGATATGACCACTCTACTAAATTACCTTTCTGGAAGGGTGATTTTCAACAGATTGCGGTCTTAGTAAAAAACCTTTAATGGATATGTCCTTGCTTATAGGATAATTTTTAAACTCATTAGCCTGATAATTACAATGTTGGCCCCACCAACTTAACTTTCTGCTTCCAAACACAAACTCTCTACTTCATTAAAAACTTCTTAGCAAACAGTTTGCACTTGTGATCCAGCTCAAATTGCCTCTTCTCTGAGAAGCTTTTCTCAGTCATCCAGGCTGGAAGTGACCTCTTTCTCTTCTGATTCAATAACTTCCTACTATACATCCCTTGAGGATGTTATGTGTATCAATAATAAGTATGTGAGTGGAAAGATAAAACACAAATCAAATTAACTCAGTATAAAATGGAATTTGCTGTGTCACATAATGCAGGTTAAACAGAATTGATTGGGTCCAAACAAAGAAAAGTTCAGGACTACATGTGTCTTCTGTAGATAGTGATGCTTGGCTGTTGCAGGCAAAAATCTTTCATCTCTCCTTTCCAATGTTTATCTCAGTTCTTCTCCATGTTAGCTTTATTCTCAGAAATATTACTTCCTTGGTAAAAGCTAGGTATTTAAGCTTTCAGTTCATACAAATGGTTAATCTTTATTATACTGAAAAAAAGGACTCAAGATTAATTTTCATTCTGTGGCCCTAAGGGGAAGAGATTTTAGGTTAGCTGGCTTGGATCATGGACCCTACTTGTAAACTGAGTCCAGAAAGTTGCAAGGCCACCTGATGAAGTTACCTCCCTTGAGACACATCCGTGTTGATCAGTGAGAAGTATTTCCCCAAAGGAAAATATGTGGAGGAACAGAGAATGAGACAGCAGGTGTCTAGTTCTATGTCTGCTTTATATTTGTATTTTGTCATGTGTAAATTATATCTCTTCTGCCAGGCTGTTAATTCTTTTTGAAGATAGGAACTTATTAGCCATCTTTATATATTCTTCTGACTCTATAGAAAATAAAAAGAAGAACAATTTTTTTAAATGACCTGTAATTCCACCAAACATTGATGGTCCCTTCTCTTTTAGGTAGATCATTACACCCATGCACATTCACACACATATGCAATCACATTCATATAATTATACGAGTATGCACATATATTCATATATTTAAAATAAACAGCACAAATTAAATTATGCTGCAGTTTTGTATCCTGTTTATATCCATCTAACATATTCTTCTTAACGTTTTCTCTATGTAAAATTTTCTTTGATAAAACATAATTTTAAATGACTACTTAATTTTCTACACTAAGGATACATGATCTTTTATTTGGAAATGCCCCCACCATCAGTCAGGTGATTCTGAAGTTATTTCTATTGCTAATAATGCAGTAATGAATCCCTTTAACATAGTATTAATTTGCTTTAGTTTTATAGGAGAAGTGCCTTGAGGGCAAATGTTGGGTCAAAGGGTCGGACAGTTTTTAAATTGGCACTTTTTATCAAAGTACCTTTGAGGATTTACCATGTCATTAAAAGTTTCATTAAATGTTTAATAATTACAACATGTCTAAGGTTCTTGATTTGTGTTGCTATATATCTGCTATTAGATTGCTATCCAGAATTTATCACTTTATTAGTAGTTTTACTGATTGATGACTCTGATCCCTCCCCAGGGTTTGGGTTGGTCTTGAGCTTCCAGTAGATGCTCATGGATTTATTTTGTTGATACTGCACACATGGCTCTAACCAGAGCATATCCTAAAGAAATAAACAAAGAGAGCTCATATGTTTGCTATGTGGGATCATATTTCCTGAGCAACATTTACAATAGTACATTAATCAAGATGATTGAAGAGATAATGTAATAATTTTAAAAGAATATAAAAGAAACTGTGAGTAGGTCTAGAGCATTTATGGGGAACATCTTTTACTTTCTAATTTCTACCCTATTATATCATTTGAGAATTTTACCAGTAGCAAATTTTATCATAACAATCTTCAAAAACCCAATTTCACACAAAAAGCTAGGAGAGCATGGTGACTGTCCTATCCAAAATCTTTATGGTCTTCAAAGAAAGAAATAATCCATAGGCTTTGATTAAACTACCAGGTGAATGTTAAACCAGTCTCTTTCCAGCACTGCCTGTCAATTCTGTGTCCTGGGGACAGCATGGACTAAACACTCAAGGTTACAAATACATTCAGCTCATGTTTATAGAATATATGCTATTGACTATGTGCTTCACACTTTTTATTTTATTTCTTCTTCACAGTAGATAGGTAGGTATTTTCATTCCATCTCACGGATGAGAAATTGAAGTAAGTATTTACTATGTCTCAGGCATTGTGTTAAATGCTTTACATACTTTAAGAAATTTAATAAGTATGGGGTAAGAACAGTTTTTTGCTATAATTTACAATAGATTGGGGAGGGTAAGTTGCCTACCTGATAACATACCTATATGATTAATTGACAGAGCCAGCCACTTCTGGTTTTTTAAAAGGACTGTTTTTTTCATATACAATCAAATGGGCTCACTAGGAAGTCAGGTTCTTTGCACTTGGTTTGAATTAGAGTAATGCTATGAGTTATCATGTGGTAATCAGAAGCTCCAAATAGAAGTAACTTATCCTTCAAACGTAAAAACTGGAAATAGAAATTTGTGTTTTAAAGAAAGTGGTATTTAATGATATGGTATGTTTGTTTTGGAGAGTCTCTACTTGTAGAGGAATAGTGACAATTGGTTTTATTGTTTTTAATATCTGCTGCCTCCTGTGCTCTTTGGAACCTTCCTATCCAGGTTGGTTTCCATTAATATGATTGCAGTCAAATCTCTTGGCTGCGCAGTCATTTAGTTATCAAAACAGTCTTATTTGGGTTATTTAGACATACCACTTTCCATTTTAAACCACCTGTCTTATGAATGGATCTTTTACGCATTGTTGATGAGAATGTAACATTGTACAAACTCAGTGGAAAACAGTTTGTTAGCTTCGTATAAAGGTATATATACACATACCATGTGAATGGGCCAGCAATTGCACTCCTGGGTATTTGTGCCAGAGAGATGAAAACTTATGTTCACACAGAAAGCTTGAATACAAAAGTTCATGGCACTCTGGGAGTCAGAGGCGAGCAGATCATTTGCGCTCAGGAGTTGGAGACCAGCCCCTGCAAGAGCTAGGCCCCATTTCTACCAAAAAAAAAGAAAAAGAAAAAGAAAAAATTAGCCAAGTACGCCCAGCTACTCGGTAGGCTGAGGCAGAAAGATTGCTTGATCCCAGGAGTTTGAGGTTGCTGTGAGCTAGGCTGATGCCACAGCACTCTATCCAAGGAAACAGAGTGAGACTTTGTCTAGACTCAGACTTGTGGGGAGAGGGGGGAAAGGGCATTTATTGAAACCTTAAAATCTGTACCCCCATCATATGCCAAAATAAAAAAAAAAAACTGCACCCCCCTCCAAAAAAAAAAGAAAGTGTAGCTATGAAAGATGGAAAGAAGGACTTAAAATTTATTTAACCAGAGTAACAAAGCAAGAATTAAAAGTCAATCCAGTAAGAAAACATGCAGTCCTTAAATCAGCAATCATTAATACAGCCTACAGCCTCTGATTTTCCTTGCTAACACTTATGCTAATTATAAAAGAAATATTGTGGAAAAAATAGGAAATACAAAATGTGTAAGGAAAATAAAGAAACCCCCTAATAATTCTGCCACTCAGAAATAACCAGTGCTTATGTTTTGGTATAAACCTGTGTTTCCAACACAGCAATCTCTAGCCACAAGAGATTATTTAAATTTAAATTAATTTAAATGAAATAAAGTTTAAATCATTGCTGTCAAAAAAATTAAATAAATAAATAAATAAAGATAATGGCAGTTTTATTTATAAAGCCAACAAAGAACTGGAAACAATCCATGTGTACTTAAATATGTAAATGCTAAATAAACTTTGACACATCCATATAATGGAATACTATTCATCAATAAGAAGGAATAAACTATTGATTCAACAACTCGGATGACTCTTTAAATGCATTATGTTGAACGAAAATTAAAAATAAAACCGCAGGGGCTATGTACTCTATGATTCTATTTATATAAAATTGTTCAAATGACAAAATTATAGGGGTGGAGAACAGATTAGTGGTTGTTAGAGATTATGGCTGGAGAAAGGATGAGACTATAGAGGGGTAACATGAGAGAGTGTCTTTGTGGATTTGGAAAATTCTGTGCCTTGTTTATGTGATGGTTACTTGAGTCTACCTGTGTGATAATATGTCACAGAACTGTATACTAAAAACACAGATAAAAAGAGTGCAAGTAAATATATTATTTGCAGGGAGACACTGAAAATGAAGGCCTGTGAACCCAGAGTTTTGAGAGAGAGAGAGGGTGGTGGCTTGGAAAGAGTAGAGTGGTCACAGATGCAAGATCATGCTGGTACCTTGGTACTTTAGTACCTCGATGGGGTTTGGATTTTATTGAAAGTATTAATACAACTGGTCATCACTGAGAGGTTGTAAGTAGCTGAGAGACATGATCTGATCTGATATTTTTAAAGATCATTTATTGTGGAAATAGTGTAGAAAGAGATTTGAGAAGAATATAAGTGACCAGCTAGGAAGCTCTTACAGGGCTTCAGACAACAGAAGATGGTAGATTGGATAAGACAAGTGTCAGAAGAAATGCAGAGATTTGTATCACAGAATTCGTCCTTCAAGAGGCTTCCCTGACATATGGCTTTTCTAATGAGAAAAACAAACAAACAAACAAACAAAAAAAAAAACTAAGTTGAATTTTAAAAAGGTAGACCCTTTGTCCATGTAATCATTTCACAGCACTCCTACAATATCTAATGCTTTATCTTATCAGAAACTGTATTAGTTTAAATCATATATAATTGCCACAGTTTTGCATGTCAAGTCACTTAAATATCTTTACTTTCATAGCGTTCTGAGTAACAAATAAATTTATATCAGTTGAACATACACCATGGAGTGTCTATTATGTGCTACATTGTGCTGGTTTCCACTACACAGCATTTGCCTATTTACTTATCTGGCTTTGCTGCCACACAGGGACAGCCTTAATCCGTTAACACACACACACACACACACACACACACACACACACACACACACATTAGAGCCAGAGACCATGAGTTTCCCATCTTCATTCCCAACCACCTCTATGGTGACTGGACGAATTTAGCAGCCAAAGCATTATTTCTGCGGAAGCAGCAGCCTGGAAACTGTTGGGGTCCCTGGTTAAGTCAGGATAAAATATGAATAGAATGAGCAAAGGATGTGGCTCTGGGATGGATACTCTGGTTGAAAATGTTACTGTCTTTATTGTTGGTAATTGACTGAAAAGAGAAAAGAGAAGAAGAAATGGAAAGAATTCTATAATTTCTACCAAAACCTGAAAGTGCATTGATCCCATCTTTTGAGCCAGTGTCCCGAGAACACATAGGCAATTGTTCTGAAGTAGATATTTACCTCCCTTTAGAATATCGGCATTGTGCTCTTTAGGATTGGCTCACAGTTTGGAACATTCTTCTGGAAGACAGTGGTTAGATCCAAGTTAACTGTCTCCATGGTAGGGGCTGGTCTGAGTGACTGATGTACTCAGTAATGGTCTTTACCAAACAAAGTGAAGGCAGCATCTCCTGACCAGAGGCTACAACTGCAAAAGGTGCACAGGAGGAGGTGTCCTCACCTGAACTTGGTGCTGTGTGGGATGGGGCACCAGGAGTAGTGAGGTCACACTAAAATGGAACTTTCTTTTCTAATCCTATGAAAGCCAAGGTGACCTTATCATCAATCTAATGCACGTGATCTCTGAACTTACTACATTTTATACTGGGCCAAGTTCATATCTCAGCCTCTGTGGTGTGATACTAAACAAAATGGGCTCTCCTTTCACAGGTAGAATTTTACAAGCACACCTGAGAGTATCACAGTTGTTTGAAATAATGATGATAATGATGATGATCATGAAAGCAATAATAGAACATTTATTAAACACCCAAGATGTGCCAGCAATATTCTAAACACTTCACATGCATTAGAAAATTAATTCTAACAATAATCCTATTACGTAAATACATTTTTAGTGACTTGTCAAAGTTTACATAGCTCATAAGTAGTAACACTGAGAAGTCACTTGTATAGTGACTTTTTTTCCTAATGGTCCATCTGTAGTGACTAATTTACCTCTCAACCATGAGACTTCCTTCTGCTACAAATACCTTAACTTTGTTTTCATAATATACTCTGGGAGCTTCCTCACTCTACTCCACTTAGAAAACTTTCTTGTATCCCTTAGGATCCATTTAGGAAAATCTGTGAATTTCCCTAAATTTCCTTTTGGTTTCCTTAGTACTTGGTACTTGCTTCTTTCACACTAAATGATCAATATGTGTCTATATGTTGCCTCCTTTACTGAACTGTGAGCTCTGAGAGGAACAATGTGATACTTCTTCTTTAAAACCATGATCTGGACAAGGTCAATGCCCAATAAACATTTTATGAGTGAATAATGAAAGAATTAAAAAAAATACAAAAACAAAAGAAAACCTCAATTATCTGAACAGAGCCAAAATTCAGATAGTAAGCATAATAAAATTCTGAGCAGCCCAAAAGAATGACTCAGCAACTGTGTCGTGAAGTGCACGCATGTCCTCAGAGAAGTGCCCCTTAAATGTGTTGAGTTGTCTGTTTGTCATCTCTTTCTAAGAGAATTTCCCTGACCCCTCTTTAAGGGCATAGGTCCATGAGAGCATCAGGCCCCTGTAAGGTGACTCCTTTCCTCTAGGCCACAGTGGCTGGTCCAGGAGAGGTACCCAACTCATGCTGAGCCTGTGAATTACTTTTGGAAGTGGTTGCTATCGTGAGTGGAGGAGATGTGAATCCCAGAGCTGGTGGTGGCGGTTACTTTCCATCGTTTGGACCAGTAAGCCACGAAGGCTTGTCTGGAGAAAATAGGAAATGTGAGATGCTAGTAAATTTAAAAAGTGAAGTTTATAAATTCATAAAAACTTCCTGATAGAATTCTTATTGTAATCCAGTGACTGAGATATACAGGCTCCATGAGAAAAGGCCATTTATGTTATATTCACTGTTGTACACACATGAGAAGTGAGGTAGGTATTTAATAATCCTTTGTTCAATGTTCAGTGAATGAATAAGGATTATCTCAAGCAGGGGATTTAGCTGGATGAAGGAAAGAGGATCTGACCCGATGATCTTGATCTCATAAGGTTTTGCGTGTTTAATAGGAGTATAATAGCCATGGGTGATTGCATCGTTTTAACACAGACTTTTGCTCTGAAAATACGGCAAGAGTTCACTTGAGTGGACTACATGATCATCAGAGTCACCCTGAAAAGTTTGGTAAATGTCAGGTTCTGCCTATGGAAATCTGATGGGGGGTGGTTTTCCAGAATGTGCATTTTATCCAAAAGTCCCCCAGGTGATACTGCTGAACATCCAGTTCCACAAATCCCCACACCCTGCACCTCAATCACCTTCTACTTCAAAGCTACTTGTTGCGTTCAGTGTGCATGTATGTAACATCAGTTAGCCATTTATTCCTAGTTTCAGTGACTTCTTATTATCAAATATATATAAAACAGCACAAATTGATTGTTTGCTCTGCTGTTAAAATTTCCAAACAGGAAAGCAGTTACCACCCCATTTCAAAGAACAAGGAAATCATTCTTTTCTTCAGAATCAGAAGTTTCATGGCACTATTTCTTCCCAATGTAAGTAAAAATCTCTCCTATATGTGTGAAATCATAAATTTCTTGGTATAAAAGGGTCAGAGAATGTGGTTTTCTTTAACAAAATGATATTTTTCTTACCCGAAGCTGGAATTACTTATTCTGACCTATTCTGCCTGCTTCTCAGATTGTTAGAGAGGCAGGAAACACATATACCCATTAAGAAGCATGTACTAAAACTGCTCAAGCTTGAGACAGTCTCCACCTCTGCATGCTCACATGTCACTCTTGTCCCACCTAGCCTCCTTAAAACTCTCCCCAGACTCCACTGCGGGAGCCATCGTAAACTTTGTCCTTTGTGCTGCTGCCCTTGTGCTCCAGCATAAGCCTGAGCAAAGCCTCACCTATTAAAATCCTGTTCAGCCCCTAGTCAATTTCTATTGCTCAAAGAGCCCAAAGGCCTATGTCAATAAGATAATTTTCTCATGACCCAGATGGGACCTATTTGGCATCTTTTTCCCCTCCTACTCACTTTTTGGTAACTAGACTTAAAGGTGACTATAAGCCAATACATATCTTATCTCTTCTCAGGCTGTGAGAGTGGTTCCCTCTGGCTGGAGACAGCTCACCTGGATAGCTGATCTGTAGAGGTAGGAGAGGCTTGTTTCACACTGTGCAGATCACATTCAAACAGGCTGTCCACGGTGAGGGACTGATGAGACTCAGGGGGCAGATAATCTTTGAATTGTGTAGTGACTGGAAGTCTGATAATCACAAGAATATTCTCTTTCTCTGTCTCTTACTGAGTTGCCTTATATTCATCCATGCAAGTTGTCTCTAAGGGAATTGGCTCCCCAAGACTGATCACCCTAGTAGGCAGACGATCAGGTTTTACCTTTCTCCTGGACTCTGGAAGAAAAACTTCTTCTGGGACTCTGACTCTTGACTTTGCAACTCCATTTAAAGCCCCTTAGTACTTTCCTCCTCTTTGACACATTGTGAGATTGAGGATTCACTTTTGGGAGACGGAAAGATATCTCCCATGTGATAGCTAAAGGTTGTGTGTTAGAGTCCCAGCAGGCAAGGCACTTGTGGGTTTGTCTTCCACCAGACAACATCCCAGTGGGTTTGAATTCTACCAGATACGGTACCTGCAACACACTGCCTGAATAAGGGTCCAGGGCCCATGGTTGTCCTTCAGGAAAGGGCCAAGGACACCTGAGTGCGATGGTCAATACTGGTTTTGTGCATATTTTGGGGTTTTCCCTTACCTTTACCCTCTGCTCTATCTCCTTGTAATTCTGGCCAATAAATGGTGACTACCTCTTTTTTTCCTACTCCTGACACATTACTTTCTGGGAGAAACCTATCATGCCCCCAGCCCCACTTTACTGTGACTTTCCAGTTTGCTTCTGGTTGTGGTTCAAGAGTCCATCACGTCTGTCCTGAAATGGTGAGTACACCCTGGTCTCCCTAGTGAGAGTCACTTTACTATAATGAGGTTTTTTTTAAACCTCTTAAATTTACTCCCTCAAGGAAAATTCAGAGATCAAATGGCCAATCTGCCACTGTAGAATTAAAATGTGAAGTTTTTTAGGCTTTCTCTATGTATTTTCCTTTTTGACTACTTAGAATCAGCAATTGCAAAGTGACACATGTTGAGATAAAACTCTCCATGTATGCTATGATTCTTGCTTAGGTGAATATCTAATGCTCACAGGCTGTAAAAATGATTGACAGGAAAATAACTTAAATTGGTGACTAGCTTTGTCTTTTATCTCGGTTTTCATGAGTAATCCAGATAAACTGATAAAAACAAATAAATTCAGATTTTTGAAAATGGTGGAGTAGAGGTAACTCTCCGGACTTCTGCTCCCAGAGAAGGAGACATAGCTCTTGGTTTCCTACACGAGAGTGGATCTCCCCACTACAAGGACAGCGTTGAGAATCCGCAGAGGTTCAGCGCAGGACTCCCATAAAAGGATACAAGGTGACCGGGAAATAAGATCGCGTTCTCTGGAGAGTGCAGAGCAAACAATAGGAAAGGTGGTGAAGTGGGATCAGACCCACAGGAGAACTCCTTGCTTCCCCATTGACCTCCACACCCACCCAGCCAGGGACCTGTCTGAAACTGGTGCAAAATCGCAGCAGGAGAAGAGGGTGCTGGAGGGTGCGGTTGATGGTGAGAGACGGCAGCGTGGTCTCCCCTGAGCCTCGTGCTAGGATAGCTCCAAGACAGAAAGAAACTGATCAGTGCAGACGGGGGAGGCAGTTAGAGGTCTCACCTCAGATAACCTGCGAGACTAAGAGGGGGCTCTAAGCTGGAACTGCCCCGGGGGAAATAAAACCGCACAAAGCGGGTCAGTAAAAGCATGGGCTCTGACTGAACAGGCGAGCGGGCAGGTGGCGGCCTGGAGGAACCTGCGGGGTGTCCTATTGAACCAGGCCCCCAACCCAGCACCGGCTGCATCCTATTCAGTCGCCCCCAGTACTGGTGCCCTACGAGTGGGCTAGCGATCGCCACTGAGGGGGTCCACAGCCCAGCCGGCAGCGGCAAAGCCCCTCGCCCTCACCCAGACTAGAGTCTCTCTTGGCAAATCCTGCCCCTACCCAATCTGTGATCAGCTCGTCAGGCCTGGCTCCATCAAGGATCTACTGAGAAGCCTAGCAGCCGAGGGGAGTCACAGCCACTGGGGCGCTGCGGTGCAGGGCAAACTGGGGAGATACCACCTCCCCTCAGCCCGCATCTCTCTTGCCCAAAGTGGTAGGCTCCACCCCTAGAGTCGGGACAAGACAAGAAGACCCACTTTCCCCAAAAGCTACCCCTGTCAGGTGAAACTTCCAAGTGTGGTGGAAGAGCTCCTCCCAGTGCTTGATCAAGAAACTACAAAAAGTAGTCGACTGAGCTCTAGCAATTGACCCAGGATGGGGAGGACCCAACGCAACTCTAAAAATCAAGCCGAAAATACTCACCCCAGGAGATAAACCAGCTCTCAAGAAATAGAGCCTGAACAAACCCAAAACACCAAAATAACAGAAGAAGAATTCCAAAATTGGATTGTTAAAAAGCTCAATCAAATGCAAGAAAAAATGAATAATCAACACAAAGAAACCACAAAGAAGATACAAGAATTGGAAGAAAGATTCACTAAGGAGATCGACATCTTGAAGAAGAATCAATCAGACATCCTCAATATGAATAATTTATTCAGGGAAATTCAAAACACAGTGGAAAGCCTCAAAAATAGGGTAGACCAAACAGAAGAAAGAATCACAGAGCTGGAAGACAACTCATTCAAATCAAATAAGTTAATCACAGAGATAGAGCAAAAAAATAAGAGACATGAGCAAAGCTTACAAGAATTGTGGGATTACACAAAGAAAAATAACCTGCAGGTCCACTGGATTCCTGAGAAGGAGGAAGAAAAAACCAAAGGGTTAGATAAGCTTTTTGAAGAAATAATTGAGGAAAACTTCCCAGGTCTAACCAGTAACCTAGAATTAGACATACAAGAGGCCAAAAGGACTCCTGAGAGATACAATGCAAACAGGAAAACACCACGCCATGTAGTCATCAGACTGACCAAAATATCAACAAAAGAGACCCTCCTACAAGTGGTGAGATGCAGGAAGGAAATCACATATAAAGGAAAACCAATCCGAATAACTCCAGATTTCTTGACTGAAACAATACAAGCAAGGAGGGAATAGGGCCCCACTTTTACTTTTTAAAAACAAAATAACGCCCAGCCTAGATTCTTGTACACTGCAAAATTAAGCTTCATATATGATGGAGAAATTAAGACATTCTCAGATAAGCAAAGTCTCAGAGAATTCACCAAGAAAAGACCAGCCCTACAAAAAGTATTCAAATCAGTGTTACTCACGGAACACAATAATAAAAACTCACAGATATAAAAACAACCAAAATCCAAAGATTAAAGGCCAGATACTACAATGGCTCAAGAGAGAAATCAAAGCAACACCATCCAACCCAACAGAATGAACAGTAATTTACCTTACCTATCAGTTTTCTCAATAAATGTGAATGGCTTAAACTCTCCACTCAAGAGACATAGGCTGGCTGAATGGATAAGAAAATACAGGCCAAGTATATGCTGTCTTCAGGAAACACATCTAACCTGCAAGGATGCATATAGACTAAAAGTAAAAGGGTGGAGATCAGTATTCCAAGCAAGTGGAAGCCAAAAGAAGGCTGGTGTGGCAGATCTAATTACAGACAATTTAGTTTTTAAACCAACAAAAGTAGTGAAAGACAAAGAAGGTCATTATATAATGGTGAAGGGCACAGTTCAACTAGAAGAGATAACAATTTTAAATATATGTGCACCCAACTTAGGTGCACCCAGATTCATAAAGCAAACCTTACTGGATCTAAGCAAATGGATTAATAGCAACTCCATAATCACTGGAGATTTCAACACCCCACTGACGGCACAAGATAGATCCTCCAAACAGAAAATTAATAAAGAAATAATGGACTTCAACAAAACTCTGGAATAATTGGGTCTGACTGACATTTACAGGACATTCTACCCAAAATCCACTGAATATACGTTCTTCTCATCAGCTCATGGGACATTCTCTAAGATTGACCATATCCTAGGACACAAAGTAAACCTCAAGAAATTTAAAAAGTAGAAATCATACCATGTATCTTCTCATATCACAGTGGAATAAAAGTAGAAATCAACCCTAACAGAAACTCACATTTCTACACAAGAATGTGGAAATTAAAAAACCTCCTACTAAATGATTACTTCATAAATGTAGAAATCAAGATAAAAAATTTATTTATAAAAAATATTTTTTTTAAATTTTATTTAAATAAAACAAAAAAATTCTATGAACAAAATGACAATGGAGAGACAAGTTATCATATCCTCTGGGACACAGCTAAAGCAGTTCTGAGAGGAAAGTTTATCTCTATAAATGCCTATAAACAAAAGTCAAAAAGATCGCAAATAGACAATCTAACAAATAACTCAAAGAGCTGCAAAAAGAACAGACCAACCCCAAACCCAGCAGAAAAAGTGAAATCAACAAGATCAAATCAGAGCTAAATGAAATTGAAAACAGGGAAGCTATTCAGAAGTTTAATAAAACAAAAAGTTGGTTCTTTGAAAAAATAAACAAAGTTGACACACAATTGGCTAAGCTAATGAAAAGCAGAAAAGAGAAATCTCTAATAAGCTCCATCAGGAACAAAAAAGGAGATATCACAACTGATCCCAAAGAGATACAAAATATAATTTATGAATACTACAAAAATCTTTATGCACACAAACTGGAAAATGTGGAGGAAATGGACAAATTTCTAGAAACACACAGCCTCCCTGGGCTCAATCAGGAAGAAATAGATTTCCTGAACAGACCAATCTCAAGAGCTGAAATAGAAACAGCAATTAAAAATCTCCCTAAAAAGAAAAGTCCCAGTCCAGATGGTTTCACACCCGAATTTTACCACACGTACAAAGAAGAACTAGTACCTATCTTGCAGAAACTATTCCACAATATGCAGAAGAGTGGAAACCTCCCCGACACCTTTTATGAAGCGAATATTACTCTGATACGAAAACCAGGAAAGGATGCAACAAAAAAACAATACTACAGACCAATATCCCTAATGAATATAGATGCAAAAATTTTCAACAAAATCTTAGCTAACTGAATCCAGATGCTTATCAAAAACATAATCCATCATGACCAAGTGTGCTTCATCCCAGGGATGCAGGGATGGTTCAACATACATAAATATATAAATCCAATTCACCGCATAAACAGAAGCAAAACCAAAGACCACATGATTCTATCAATACATGCAGTAAAAGCATTTGACAAAATTCAACACCCCTTCATGATATTAACACTTAATAAAATAGGCATAGAAGGAACATATCTAAAAATGATTCAAGCCATATATGACAGACACATAGCCAACATCATACTGAATGGGGAAAATTTGAAATCATTCCCACTTAGAACTGGAACCAGACAAGGCTGCCCACTATCTCCACTTCTATTCAACATAGTGCTGGAAGTCCTGGCTACAGCAATCAGACAGGAAAGTGGAATTAAAGGGATCCAAATAGGGGCAGAAGAGATCAAACTTTCACTGTTTGCTGATGATATGATATTATATTTAGAAAATCCCAAAGATTCAATCAAGAAACTCCTGCAACTGATAAATGAATTTAGTAAAGTCTAAGGATACAAAATCAATACACAGAAATCAGAGGCATTCATATACGCCAACAGCAATCAAATGGAGAACCAAATTAAAGACTCAATTTCCTTCACAATAGCAACAAAGAAATTAAAGTACCTGGGAGTATACTTAACCAAGGAGGTGAAAGACCTCTACAGGGAGAACTATGAAACACTGAGAAAGGAAATAGCAGAGGATATAAACAGATGGAAATCCATTCCATACTCGTGGATCGGCAGACTCAACATCATTAAAATGTCTATACTACCCAAACTGATCTACACAGATTCAATGCAATACCTATTAAAATCCCATCAGCATTCTTCACAGATATAGAAAAAATAATTTTACACTTTGTATGGAACCAAAGAAGACCTCGAATATCAAGAGCAATTCTAGGCAACAAAAACAAAATAGGAGGTATTAATATGCCAGATATCAAACTATACTACAAAGCTGTAGTAATTAAAACAATCTGGTATTGGCACAAAAATAGGAATATTGACCAGTGGAACAGATCTGAGAATCCTGGTATAAAACCATCCTCATATAGCCATCTAATCTTTGACAAAGCAGACAAAAACATATGCTGGGGAAAAGAATCCCTTTTCAATAAATGGTGCTAGGAAAACTGGATAGCCACTTGTAGAAGGCTAAAGCAGGACCCACATCTTTCACCTCTCACAAAAATCAACTCACTCTGGATAACAGACTTAAACCTAAGGTATGAAACTATTAGAATTCTAGAGGAAAATGTTGGAAACACTCC
>VSMD01014952.1:0-33206 GCA_008750895.1 Mirza zaza
TTTCAGTAAGAGTATAGGTTTGCCAGGCTCTGTGGCACACACCCAGCTACTCAGGAGGCTTAGATGGGGAGATCAGTTAAGGCCAGGAGTTCAAGACCAGCCTGGGTAACATAGCAAGACCCCAGCTCTAAAAAAAAAAGAAAAAAAAAAAAAAAAAGCTAGGCATGGTGACACATGCCTATAGTCTCAGCTACTCGGGAGGCTGAAACAAGAGAATGGCCTTAGTCTAGGAGTTAGAGACTATCCTGGGCGACAGAGCAAGATCCTGCCTCTAGAAAAAAAAATACATATATATGTGTGTACATAGGTTATATAGGTTTGAACAATACTGTCAGCAAAGTTGAGTAGAAGGACATATATCGAGTACATTTCTATAATCCTTTACATATGAAAAAATTCATTAGTTCATGTTATTTGTTTTGGCCCATGAAGCTGGAAAAGACATCAGAGGATCCTGAGCCTTCAGGCTGGTTAGAACCTATCCCTATTTTACAGATGGATTTACCATTGTGTACCTTTACCTCATTCATTACATAAACATTAAGTTTCTACTATGTTCCAGGCCCTGTACTTAGTATAGAAGTGAAGGCTGTAGTTAAAACTACAGACAAGCAAATTAGAAAACATAATGTGATATATTATCAGTGCAGTGATAGAGTTTTACAGAAGGAGCAATGGGAACCAAGTCCTAACACAGCTACAGGAGATGATGTCTGAGCAAAGTTTGAAGAAAGAAAAGAATATGGAGTAGAAGTGGGAAATGGGGATGGAAGAGGTGTGGAGCCACACCTAGCAAAGCCTAATAGTGAGAGAGCATGAGGGTTCAAGTCAGAGAACTGCCAATCATTTGGACTGTCTGGAGTATAAGTTGCTTAAGTTAGGGGTTATCTGGTTACAAGAAACAGAACCTCATGCCAGCTGGCTAAAGTAAAAGAGAAATGAATATAAAAATAGGCAGGGATTAAGTGAGACACAAATGTGGGAATCATAGCCAACATTATAAGAACTCTCCTTTCCCCTTTCCCTCTCTGTCATCTATCATGTGGTCTCCAGTCTTGGCTTTTCTTTGTGTGTCTATTTTACTCTCTGCTGACTGGCTTCTCTGCTCTCTTACCACTTCCATGTTGCTTATTGATGACTGCCGCAAATATCAGTCTTGTCTCCACCTCTGCCACTCATCCACTTTGCCCAACTTTCCTGCTTAGCAACCCACAGTTATTACTTGACTCAGTTTCAGGGTCCCAATTCCAAATTCCCAGGAGCTGTATTCAGACTGATGTAGCTTCTATGTGCTTATAGATCAGGGGTCAGCAAACTATGGCTCTGAGAGTGGATAACTCCTCCCTATCTCTGAAAAAAAAAAAAAAAAAAAAAAGATAATGTAGGAAAAACACGGCTGGGGAAATATTTTGAAAAAGGAAATGTTTGAAAGCTCTAACACAGGAAAGAAAATAATCAGTCTCAAGTATGTGCTAAATTTTTTACACAAAGGGTAAAAGGGTGCAAGACAGTAATTCTTTAATCTGGAGAAGTTCATTAAGATGCTAAATTTGGAGAGCATGTCACCGTAACTACCTTTAAATAACTCACTTGTGGCAAATTTCCCAGACTCTCCATAGTTAGCTCTTGCTAAGATAAAGTGGCTGAAGCACAGTGAACACTGAATATACAAAGATTTTAAATGCATGTCCCGAGGTTAAATATTATTTATCTTTCAGAGAAAGTGAGAGTGGGGGAGACAAAGAAGGCACTGAAAGAATAAGATAAATAGATGGAAAGACAGAGGCAGATAGACTGAGACTTGGTGGGCAGGAGACCATGGAAATCTGACTAAACTGACCTAACAGGATTCTTGCTGCAGATAGGCCAGGTGATCAGACATCACCTGGGGGTGCGGGTGGAGCCTGAGGAAACTGATCAGACTTTGAAGGTGGAGAGTGGGGAGGGGCTTCTTGCTAAACTGACTTAGCTGGGTTCTTTGCTAAAAATGGATTTTACAAAGAAGTACACAAATGAACTGGGAGAAGGTTTGGTCAAGCAGAAAATTTTTGTCAATTCACATACACATGAAAGTAAGAGACGCACTGAATTAGAACAGTAGTTTTCAGACTGTTTAAAATGGAACAGTTAAAAAGTAAAGAATAATAAAAAGTTTAAAAAATATTAAAATGAAACAGTTATTGTTTTGTTTCATTTTGTTTGAATGAAATCTTTCATAGAGCCCAGCTCTATAAAACAGATCAAAGTAGTTGAAGATGGGAGGATGCTGAAAGGCAAGGAGAGGGCTGGAAAGGCCCAGGCATTTTCTAGTTACTGTTCCCCCAGGAATACAGTTTGAAAACCACTGATCTAACAGAATGAACAAAGGTAATATCAGAATATTGAGGCCCAGGTTCTGTCAAATTCCTAGATCCCTCTTCCATCTCCATCTCATTGAGAACTTCTACTATAATGAATCCTTGTTAGTGATGGGATATGTCCTGCATCAAAAGAGTAGAAATTATTAAAAACTTGGGAATCACTGATCTCAGACCCTTCTCTCGACTTAAAAACAGGGCAACTAGGGTTCAGAAGGTGACCAATGAAACTTCATTAAACACAGCTACATTTAAAACTGTAATGATTGCTAACAAAAGAGGCAAACCTAATACTTCAGTAAATCTTAGTGACAAAAAAATGCTAACATTCCATATCCCCCACTCCCTCCTTACTTGGCAGTCAAGCAGAGAGAGAGTGGATCCAGTTTTTAAAAACCCTTGACCTAGACAGACTTGGTTTTGAATCCTGGCTCTGCTTCCTATTAGCCCAGGCACAATATTTAAATTTTTTGTAAATCTCTTCATGTCTAAAATGGAGATAATAATTCCAGGCTCAGAGGGGTACTCTGATGCAAATGTACGTGAAAACATTTAGCATATGGCCTGATGAATAAGTGCTCAGTAGATATTAGCTGTGATTAAATGAACAACAACTAAAAAGTCAACCTACTTCAATTTTAGAAATCATTTAAAAGAATTGCATGTGTGCATCTAGAGAAGACTGCTGCTTCTTATTTCTAGAAGAGTAAAACGAATAATATCTGCCCCAATAGGCTCTATAGGAAATAGAGTTTATTCAAAATTAAATACTGCAGTTGTGAAAACCATTTTTGATAAATAAGATAAATGTTCAGGGAAGACAGTATTAAAGAGATCTCAAATTATATTATAGCAAATGCAACTTTTTGCTCCACAGTAGCTTTGCATTAAGGCTAATGGTCAGTTGCCTTAATTAATTGCCTCTTTTTGGTCGTGTGAGCTCCACTCCTTGGCATTATCCTTGGCTCCTTTCTTCCTCTCATACTTTCAAAATATATCTAGAATCTGATCCCCTCTCCCCACCTCCACTGTCACTGCCCTTGTCAAAGTCACAGGCATCTCTCACCTGAATGATTTGAATAGCCTCCTAAGTGCCTGCTTCTCTCATCCCCATGCATTATTTTCTTAACACAGCAGCCAGAATGATCCTCTTAAAATCTGTCAGTTCATGTCACCCCTCAGCTCAAAACTTCTCAGTGGCTATCCATTTCACTAGAATAATACCAAAATCCTTATAATAATGGCCCACAAAGTCTTACATGGTCTAACCACCCTTCCCTACCATTGACCTCCCTGCTATTTCTTGACAATGCCAGACACGCCCTGCCAGATAACGTTTGCTCTCAGCCAGGAATGTTCTTCCCCCAGATACCTGCTTAGCTAACCCACTTACTTCCTTTAAGTCTCTGCTCAAAGGTTACTTTCTCAGTCAGGGCTGCCTCGCCCTTCTTCTTGAATACTGAAAATTACCCCCAACAATGTCCCAGGAACCCCAATCCCACTTCCTGTTGTACGTTATTTTTCCCTTAGCAATCATCTTACCACACACTGCATAGCTTATTTATTATGTGTGTTTAAGTCTGTCTCCTCTCTCTGATGTATTCTAAGCATTTAGAACACTGCTTGGTATATGATACACACTAAACAAATATTTGTAGAATTAATTAGTTTTGTGAGTGTTTGTTGCAGTGTCTTATTTGGACAAAGACTAAACGTAATTGACAATCATTTAAGAGAGCAAATAATTGCAGGAGTTGGGGGTTTCCCATTTTCTTTCTACTTCTCTTTGTTTTTAATGTCTTCATGCTCCTATAAAAACTTCCTTAGTCCTAAATACGACTCTACTTTAAACTGATGTGCACATTTATTCACTAAAAGTCCATGATGCTCATGTTGTTTAATATTAATTAATTATTAATAATAATATGTATGCCATTTCCACTCCCTTTTTAGTCCTTAGCCATCCCCAATCTGTGCACAGACAGAAGTTTTGTGTCCAAATATCCTTTATTTTTAGGACTGCCTGGTCTGATATATTGGCTGAGAGATACTCATCCTCAGGCCAGTGGTCTAGGTTGGGACTATTGCAGTAAAGAAATGTAGTGATACGTACAGGAAGATCTGAAAGTTGGCCCCTCTATGGGAATAGCAAAACTTTCTACCCAGCCACCCCAGTGGTGGGACAGGAGAAAGAATCTCCAGTAAAATCTACATTGCATATAAGTATTTGAAGGGTAGATTTTCTTTGGAAATGATTTGAATATGTTTTGATTTTTTTTTTTTTTTTGGAGACAGAGTCTCACTTTGTTGCCTAGGCTAGAGTGAGTTCCGTGGCGTCAGCCTACTCACAGCAACCTCAATCTCCTGGGCTCAAGCAATCCTCCTGCCTCAGCCTCCCAAGTAGCTGGGACTACAGGCATGCACCACCATGTCCGGCTAATTTTTTCTATATATATTAGTTGGCCAATTAATTTCTTTCTATTTATAGTAGTGACGGGGTCTTGCTCTTGCTCAGGCTGGTTTCGAACTCCTGACCTTAAGCAATCCGCCTGCCTTGGCCTCCCAGAGTGCCAGGATTACAGGCGTGAGCCACCGCGCCCGGCCTATGTTTTGATTCTTGTTTCAAGTTTAGCATAGGGTAAAAATGGAGGCTTCCCATGTGAGGGAGTAGAATTAGCAAAACTCATAAGGATCTATTCAGGTAACCAAAAGAAATGTTAGGAAAGGGACCATAAAAGTGACAAAAATTCACATAAGAGTCCTCCTTTGTGTTAGGACTCTTATTGTCAAAAACACCATTTTATTTTATTTTATTTTATTTTTGAGACAGAGTCTCACCCTGTTGCCCAGGTTAGAGTGCCATGGAGTCAGCCTATCTCACAGCAACCTCAAACTCCTGGGCTCAAGCAATCCTTCTGCCTCAGCCTCCCAAGTAGCTGGGACTACAGGCATGCGCCACAATGCCCGGCTAATTTTTTCTGTATATTTTTAGTTGGCCAATTAATTTCTTTCTATTTTTAGTAGAGACAGGGTCTCGCTCTTGCTCAGGCTGGTCTCAAACTCCTGAGCTCAAATGATCCTCCTGCCTTGGCCTCCCAGAGTGCTAGGATTACAGGCGTGAGCCACTGTGCCTGGCCCCAAAAACACCTTTTTAAAATGTATAAATGTCCCCTAAGAAGGGAGAAATTGGTAAGGTCCATCTCATCTTTCATTAACTCACTTGAGGCTAATGAACAGTAAGCAAAGCCTTGAGAATAAGGGTAAAAGGAAAGGATTCATATTTAGGGTGAAAGAGGAGTTTCAGAAATGCTTGGAAGCAAAGCACACTGCCTAACGGGTTAAACAGGTATTGGCACCACTGGATGTGATGTGTCTTCGGCAATGGGGAGAAGTCATAGTCGAAGATGCTGGTCCTTTGTGTGAGAGGTTGGATCATGTTCTATTCAACTGCATCACATTTTTACCTAATGTCATTTTTGGCCTAGGATTTTATGTTCACAGATATCCTCATCTCCTGCTGGCCTCTTATTGCCAGGGAAGATTTTGCTCTCATTTAAGCAAGTTCTTAACAACAAACACAATTCAGAGCCCTATTTTTCTTTTAAAAAATGTGATTAGGTATATATAATATAAAAAAGAATACTAACTTATCAGTAAGGAAAGAAAAAAATAGCACAGAAAACACTAGAGAATCTGAGTTTTCTGCTTAAAGAAAGTAAAGTTCAGGTTTGGAAACATAACACATATTGTTGGAAGGTAATGAACAATAAACAGTGGTTAAAAAAGGATAAAGAGAGACAAGCAAACCACAGATAATGTTGGGATAGTTGGGGGAAGGCCTTAAGGAACAGGTGGAGCTTGATTAGGTTTTGAAGATTGGTGAGGATTACTAAATGGATAGTGGAAGACAAAAAGAAAAGACATCCCAGGTAGTAGAAGAAATTGATGGTTTCTCATAACTAAAGGCCTGAAAAGTTCTAAAAATTAGACATATAATTGTCTGTATTTCATATGGTAGCTAAAAATCCTTAAAAATTTTTAAATTATGAAATCCTTAAAAATTTTGTATTTTTTAAATTAAAAAATACAAAATTGTGTATTTTGCACACAATGTTTTCCCATCTGTTTCTTTATCAAAGCTGTATAATGTTTATGGAAGAATTACCTTTATTATTTTCAATGCTTGGCACCATAGCTTGACTGAAATCTTGCCAACTGTAGTATTTACATCTAAAAAGATATTTTAGCACAGTTATAAGCACATACCCACAAATGGCATGCTCTGAAAGTAACTACAGTTTTGTAGGCAGGGCCGGTTTCATGGGTGTGACCAGTATAGTCCCATAGGGCCAGCAGCTGGGAAAGGCCCTTTTTAAGGCCTGCAGTCTCCTCTTAGAAATCTTAATGATTTTTGCCTTGAATTTGTGTTTTGTAAGAGAAGTTTGATGGAATAATGGAGCGTATGATGGGGGCTTGGAACGTTGGCTTACATGTGGTCCCACCTCTTGCCATCTCTCTGCCTCCCAGGATGGATTCTCAGCTGCTGGCTCTCCCATGCCCTGGCATCTCAAATGCTGCCCAGCCTTCCCCTTTTTTTCGACGTCTGCCCAGGATGGCAACCGGGTCATGGAGGTTGTGGTGGGATGCTTTCTGCCTGCACCCTCTACCTCCAGCAGGAACCTGGGTATGGTGTAGGGAGGGTCCAGGTCCAGCACATGCACCTTGCAGCATTTTGGGGTGGGGCATGCTGGCAGCCATCCCTGTTCTGGGCAGGTAGTGCCACAGTGCATTTGGTGAGTGTCTTTGTCGGGGTGAGCCTGTCTCCCACTTGTGATCTGGGTACTGAGTGTCTCCCCGCGTGGAGGTTGCAATCTTGGGGGTGGGGAGAAGATGTCTGTCAGCCATGGGTTGGGGCGGCAGGCTGTGTGCAGAAGAGGTTGACTTCCTGCTCCTTTCAAGGCACAGCTCTTCTGTAGGTACTGCAGCTGGCAAGCAGGTTGACGGTAAGCGCACAGCAAGTTGTGGAATGAGGCCCCTGGACACCAGCTGGCGTCTGCACTAGCCCACCAAGTATCCCATACGAGGAAGCTTGACATTAAATAGCAAATAAAAACACCATGACAAGTTGAGAGAAAGAGAAACATGGAAAGAAAGAAAAACGTTTTATTAATGCCTTTCATGGCACTTTCCCTGTCCTTTCTAAACAAGGCACTCATATCTTCATGTTTCACTAGGCCCAGCAAATTACATAGCCAGTCCTGTCTGTAGGCATTCCACTTCTTTTTCCTTTCCAGGTAACAGAGTATAACATCAGAAGTGATAATATGTCTTCCATTAGTGAAAAAAGCCAATTTTTACAATACCTAGTATTATTAATCTTCAATTACATTTGATGGGTTTAGCAAAGGGGAAGCAATTTTTCTCATACCCATAAGACTTGCTATATTATTAAATTCACTTTATTATATGGTTTAAAATTAATAAGCAGGGAAGAAAATTTAGTAGTTGCCAGTAAAATTCCATTTTAAATTGCAGCAATTTTTTTTCTGGATGTTCTTGATATCCAACAATCATGATATAGAATGTTGCTTACGTATAGATATTATATTACATAAGATAATTTATTTTCAGTGCTAGGGCAGTCAAGTCTTCTAAGAATAAAATAACCATTAAAAATAATTGAATCTTTGAAATATGCATTTCTTGCTGATATGATTGCTGTCTCTTATATTACAGAAGTGGTATATAGCTTAATAGAAAGAACCCAGGATTCTGAGTTAGCTTTCAATTTCTTTCCTTTTTTTTTGTTAGACCTTCAACTAATGTGAAAATTTCTAAGGTTTCTTCTCTTGGAGTTCAGTGAAATTTGAATACCATGCTCTAAACACACACACACACACACACTTTATTTGAATGAATATTAACACTACTAAATTACCTTTAATAAGAGATAGGAACACTCCTACACTGCTGGTGGGACTGCAAACTAGTTCAACCTCTGTGGAAAGCAATATGGAGATACCTTATAGCGATACAAGTAGATCTACCATTTGATCCAGCAATTCTACTACTGGGCATCTACCCAAAAGATTAAAAGTCACTTTATGAAAAAGACACCTGCACTCGAATGTTTATAGCAGCACAATTCACAATTGCAAAGTTGTGGAAACAACCCAAGTGCCCATCAATTCATGAGTGGATTAATAAAATGTGGTATATGTATACCATGGAGTACTATTCAGCTTTAAGAAACAATGGTGATATAGCACCTCTTGTATTTTCCTGGATAGAGCTGGAACCCATTCTGCTAAGTGAAGTATCCCAAGAATGGAAAAACAAGCACCACATGTACTCACCAGCAAATTGGTATTGACAGATCAACACCTAAGTGGACATATAGGAATAACATTTATCAGGTGTTGGGCAGGTGGGAGGGGGGTGGAGGGGATGGGTATATACAAACACAATGAGTGAGATGTGCAACGCTTGGGGGATGGTCACGCTTGAAGCTCTGACTCGAGGGGGGAGGGGGGCATGGGCAATATACATAACCTTAACATTTGTACCCCCATAATATGCTGAAATAAAAAGAAAAAAATGAAAAAAAAATAACTATGGGTCTTGAAACATGTTTACATGAAAGGAATATAAACCCACTAAATTAGCTCAAGTTAAACATCTTTTTTTTCTTTTTGAGAAATTGTGTCTCATAGAACAAGGGTATAAAACACATATATGTGAATATTAAATTCACTACAGGCCTGGCACGGTGCCTCACACCTGTAATCCTAACACTCTGGGAGATAGAGGCAGGAGGATCGCTTGAGCTCAGGAGTTTGAGACCAGCCTGAGCAAGAGCCAGACTCTTGTCTCTACAAGAAATAGAAAAATTAGCCAGGAGTGGTGGCACATGCCTGTAGTCCCAGCTACTTGGGAGGCTGAGGCAGGAGGATTGCTCTGGCCCAGGAGTTTGAGCTTGTAGGGAGCTATGATGATGCCACTGCACTCTAGCCAGGATGATGAAGGGAGACCCTGTCTCAGTAAATAAATAAATAAAATAAGGAAGGAAGGAAGTAACTACAAAGTAACCACCACCCAGGCTAAGGATATAACATTGCTGTACCCTAGAAGTCCCTTATTTTCCCCCTTCTGAAAACATCTCACTTCCTTCCCCTCCAGAGGTAACCAGTACACTGCTTTTTGACATAATCATTCCCTTGTTATTCTTTATGTGTCCTTAAAATGTTATTTTAAAAGGAGTTGCATTACGAAAATATCTCACGATCTGCAAGTAAACAGAACAAGCTCAGGAAGGACAGGAATCAGCACAGTTCCCAACCCTCAGTATCAGAAGTCTGATCTTCACCACTGATGTGGTTCAGGTACTAAAGTATCGAGTCAGAGAATCTGACTTGTTTCTCCTTGGTCGGGTGTCCACCTTTGAGCCAATCGGTGGTGGCTGGCGGGAATGCAGTGTAGTAGAAACAGGGCAGCCAGGATGGTAAAGCCGAGGCAAGCTTAATTCAAAGGTTATAGACTGTTCAGGAAAGAGCTAGATACAATATGTAATTCAGCCAAAGACAATGTCACCTTGAACAGGTCTGAATTATCATTGACTTCACTTTCTTATTAGCTGTCGTTTCATTTCAGCAAGGCCATCCTTTCATTAGCAAATACTGCTTTTCACATTCTTTTAAAATATACTTTCAGATCCCCAAGAAAAAAAAATGCTAATCTTAATTCAGTTAATCTAGCAAATGAAGTAATGTATCCCTTGTATTTACCGGGCCTTTCTAGGGTATCTGTGTTGCCATTTAATCGATAAATATATTAACTACCTCACCAATTGCTGCTCTGTATTGGACTTCTGCTCTCTGGCCAGGTATATTTCTTCTTTCTTTCCCAAACCAATTTAGAAGTTCAGATGCCACATGTTAAATAACAAATATGTGATGGAATGAAATGCATTCTTGTCTATTCATTATTATGTAATTTTAAACTCGGGGTTTAAATTGTGCATTCGAGAAGCATTAATTCCACCTATCTCTATTCTAAAAGATTCTGAGTCCTGCTTCCATCATAGCTGATCCCTTCTGGCCTCTTTTACTATGTGGCCCTACCCCTCCCCTGACTCAGGTAAGTCATGGATGGACGATTAGGCTGGTGCAAGGAGATGCACCCCACTGCATAGCTAACCCAATTAATTTATCCTTTTTTTTTTTTTTAACATTTGAGACCAGAGACACAGAAACTAGGGAATGGGTAGCTGAATCATTTTCCTAGGAATCCCCAGAGAGTGACTGCTCTATTCCCACCCTTACCTTTTTCTTGAATTCTGTGAGATCAGTATTCTTAAATAGAATACAAACAACACTTAAACTAATCTGAGTAGGTAACTTGCTGTAAAACAAATGAAAACAAGTTTAAATTTTTTTTCTTTTTTTTAAAAACCGAAGTTATTCCCTAAGACAGTAGGTCTCAAAGTTGAGCCTGCATCAGAATCAGCTGGAGGGCTGGGCACAGTGGCTCATGCCAGTAATCCTAGTACTGTGGGAGGATCACTTGAGGTCCTGAGTTCAAGACCAGCATGAGCAAGAGCAAGACCTCATCTCTACTAAAAATAGAAAAAATTATCCAGGTGTGGTGGCACATGCCGCTGTCGTTCCAGCTACTTGGGAGGCTGAGGCAGGAGGATTGCATGAGCCCAGGGGTTTGAGTTTGCTGTGAGCTAAGTCAAGGCCACAGCACTCTAGCCTGGGCCACAGGACAGAACAAGACTTTGTCTCAAAAACAAACAAACAAACAAACAGAGCCAGCTGGAGAGCTTGTTAAACAAAGATTGCTGATTGCTGGGCCCCACCCCCAGAGTTCTGATTCTGTACATCTGGGCCATGGCTAGGGCATGGTAGTTAGAACTTCCCCAATAATGCTGATCTTCCTCATCCATGGACCACTCTTTGAGAAACAATGTCCTAGAAATAGTCACCTAAGATCTGTATAACATGATCTTTTTTTGTTTTAACCAAATAAGACTCTACAGAAAAGGACAGTGGTTAAGAACTAATGCCAGAGTTCTGGAAGAAGCCTGGAAGAAGCCAGGTCTCTCAGATGCAAATCTTGACTGTGCCACTTACAAGCTGAGTAAGCTTGGGCAAGATACTTAACCTATCTGTGCCTCTTCATCTATAAAGTGGAGAGTGTAATAGATAATACCTGCAGGCAGCCTAGCACTACATAATTCCAGGGATCCATTCACAAAGATAACAATGTGAATGGCATCCCCTAGAATTGTGCAAAAGAGCCATCCTGTTACAAGTACCTACTTCATAGAGTTGTGATGATTAAGATTATTGTAAGAATTAATATAAAATTAAATAAAATGCATATGAAAGACTTAGAATAGTGTCATATGGCATATGGAAAGGGTTCATTAGGTGGCATTAAAAGAGGGACCATGTCTTAGTTATGCAAAGAAAATCCTAAAAATATCTTTCAATGATTTGAATGTGTCCCCTCTAAAATTCAGATTTTGTCTATGTGATAGTCTTAAGAGGTCAGGTCTTTAAGAGGCCATTAGGTGATGAGGCTCCCCCCTCATAATGGGTTTAAGGCTCTTATAAAAGAGACTTCATGCAGGGTTCAGTTAGCTTGCCCTTCTTCCAGGTGAGGACACAGCAAGAAGTTCCTCACCAGACCAGATGTCAGTGCCCTGATCTTGGACTTCCCAAATCTATAGAACCATGAGAAATAAGTTTTTGTTCCTTATAAATTACCCAGTCTCTGATATTCTGTTATAGCAACACAAAACCAACTAAGACACATGTCATGGTAATTGTGTCCTTAGTTAAGAGTTCAAGGAATGCAAGACCACAGTGCAAGTGTAGTAGATTAAAAATGTTTTTTTTTCCTAAGAGATGTATACTTTGGAGAGAAGTGACAAAAGAAAATATGATCCTAATTCTTCTAGGGCATAAAACTACCCTTTACACCATACATAGACCAGCTAACATAAAACTAAGCCAATAGTTGCTGCTGTCCCAAAATTATATTTTAATATCCTGAAACATTAATACACTGACTTTCAAGAAGTAGTTAGCATTCTGTATAGATTAGACCTGAATGGCTTTTAAAATTTGGTCAATTTACTCTCCAACATATTGTGTTCTGATTTAAGATATTACTGAAGGGCATAGGTGATTGCACAATTTTATTTGACAAGATAAGAAAGTGCTTTATAAAAGTAAACAAGTTTAAAAAGCTAAAGTTGTATTTGGAAATGTAGGAATAATACAAGGCAGGTGAGCTTGGTGCTATTAAAAAAAATCTTTTGAGACATTGTGTGCATGCTCATAGCAAAACATGAGCAATTATTCATAAGAGCCAAAAACCAGAAACAATCCAAATGTCTTTCAAATGGTGAACAGATAAACAAAATGTGGTATATTAGTTATCTATTGCTATGAGCAAATCACCCCAAAATGTAGTAGCTAAAAACAACAGGAATTGGATTCTGCTTATCTGGGTAACTCTCATTCGGACTCTCCTGAGGTTGCAGTCAAAGTGTTGGCCAGGACTGCAATGTCATCTGAAGACTGTACTGCAGAGAAGGGATATCTGCTTCCATGCTCATTCACATGGAGTTAGTGGGCCTCAGGTTCTCACTGACTGTAGGCCAGAAAAATCAATTCCTTGCCACGTGGACCTCTTCATAGGGCTGCTCACAACGTGGTAGCTCAGAGCAAGGGATTTGAGAAAGTGAGAGAGAATGAAAGCTCCCAAGACAGAAGTCATAGTCTTTTTATAACCGGATCTTAGAAGTGACATCCCATCTTTTCTGCCACACTCTATTCATTAGAAGCAAGGCACTGGGTCCAGCCCACACTCCATGTAGCAAATTATACAAGGGCATGAATACCAGAAAGTGGGGATCCCTGGGGGCTACCTTTGAAGTTCCCCACCAGCATAGTGTACCCATTCAATGGAATATTATTCAGCAATGAAAAGGAACAAACTACAGAGATATGCTACAAATGGGTAAACCTCAAAAACATTAGACTAAGTAAAAGAAGCCAGACATAAAAGAACACATATTGTATGATTCCATTTATTTATAACATTCTTAACAAAAGGCAGAACTATAGAGACAAAAAGTGGATCAGTGGTTGCTTAGGGCTGGGGTAGAAGTGGGGGAAAAGAGACCATTTGAGAATGATGGATGTGTTCTAAAACTAGATTATACTGGTGGTTGCACAACTTTAAAATTTTACTGAAAGTCATTAAATTATACACATACCCAAAAAGATGACGTAAGATGCAAAACAACTGGCTCATACTTTTCATGTTTCCTATAACTACCTCTTGACTAGTTCGGGGAAAAAAGATTATATGTATATGTAGAGAGTAGAGGAGTGATAGAGCAAATGTGTACATTATTAAAATTAGTGAATCTAGGTGAATGGCATATGGGAATTCTTTGTACTGTTCTTGCAACTTTTTTATGTCTAAAATTATTTCAAAATAGAAAGGTTTAAAATATTGAACAAAAATTTTCCCTCTCTTCCTTAGCTTCCTCCTAGGATCAAACACATGTACCTACACAAATAGGAAAACTAAATGGAGAAAGAAGGAAACAAATGGTTTTTGACCTTGATAGGGTGGAGACGCTGGTGCACAGTGGGTTTTGAAAAAGATTTCTCCAGACAAAGATTAGGAAGAAGAGGGTTACTTACTTTTTCCTGGGGGGAAGGGAAAAGGACCAGCACAGAGGTGGAAAGGAAGAATGTGCTGGCCCCGAAAAACAGCTACTGGGGCTTTTTAAAGGGGGTGGTAAAAATTGCAGGATATGGTAGAGAAACTGCTGCATCTGCTCCTTTCTTCCTTCTTGGCACCAGGCAGATAACAAAAAAACTGCAGGGATGTCAAAGTCCAAGATCTGGCTCTCCTGCCTTTCCTTGGAGAAAGGATTATCACAGGAGATGTGACTCTGTCCTTGAGATATGGTTGAGGCTGCAGCTCGTTTTTTTGCTATTTACTCAGGAGCTCTGTAAAAGCAGATTCTTAAAAAATAATTTTGAAAGAAAAAGATTTACATCTCTTATCTGTCCATACAGCTCTTTTCAGAAGTTGTGCAAAACAGAATCCTGCAGGGTACCTGTTAGTGATAGAACTCATAGGGCTTGATCTTTAACTATTACTGGAGAAATTGTGAGATTAGATATTTCCTGTTATTTTTGCAAGGCCACCCCTTTCAAACCTCCTACTACTGATCAGCTGCTTCTTTTTTTGTTGTTTTATTCTCATAACACCTCTTAGAACAGCAGTCCCCAACCTTTTTGGCACCAGGGACTGTTTTCGTGGAAGACAATTTCTCCACGGATGGGGGTGGTGATAGATTTTGGATGATTCAAGCTCATTACATTTACTGTGTACTTTGTTTCTATTATTATTACATTGTAACATATAATAAAAGAATTATACAACTCATGATAGGTTGGGGACCCCTGCCTTAGAACATTGTTTCTTGACCTCAGCTACACAATACAATCACCCTGGGAGCTTTAAAACTCTGCCCTGGAAACAACCACACTAATGAATTTAGAAGCTCTGGGACGGGACCCAGTCATCAGGATTTCTTAAAGTTCCTCAGGTGATTCCACTGTGCAGCAAAGGTTGAGACCACTGTCTGGGACCTAAAGGTTTATCACCCCTGTCTTACAAATGTCAAAATTGAAGATAAAGCCCAGGGAGATTCAGTAACTTGCCCTTGGTAACAAAGCTTGTGGAAATGGCAGCAAGAGTAGAGGTGGACTTGGGCACACAAAAAGGGGAGTGGGCCTTTGGGACCCCATTTTTGGGCTCTCTCCACCATACCTCTGGCTTTCCAGAGCCTGACCTGCAGGCAAGAAGCTGAGTTGAGTGCTGCAAAATACAATGAGAACTGATTCTGAATTTTAAGGAACTTATAAAATGAATACAAGCACATGAAAGCTAGTGAATATGAAAAATTCTATAAAAACACAAAGCTGGTATGTGGGAGTGAAATCAGGTGGTGGGAGTAGGTTTAATCAGGAAAGCCTTCTTTGATAAATGGTCAAGAAAGAGAAAGTGACATCTCTAAAGATGTCATTCACTTCCTTCTCATGGAAGCCTATCTCCTTTCCATCTTTTTTCTGCTATTTTCCTCCTTGGCTCCTCCTTAAATTTCCTTCGGCTAGAGAAAACAGATCTAAATTTTAAGAATCGCAATATTAGAAATTTCAGAGAGACTTCACTCTGAATTTAGCATAATTAAATATGTTTCCTTAAGCTATTTAACTTGTAAGTCATTAGGAAGAATTATGTCTCATTTTAGTTTAGTCCCATCTATTTTTCATGTTGCTGAACAGATAATGTTCACGTACTAGACCTTAATTGCTGCCATTCCTAGGTTTCCCAAACATTTAGAAATAAGAAATAAGCTTTTTCAAGTGCTATTTAAACTGAAGAAGGGGAAATTTGACCCACAGTTTATCACTTAGCTCATTAACATGCTAATATGACTACAATTTGCATTTGACTAGGGGGTTGTTCTTTCACCCCTGTAATCTTGTTGGCTGAATATCAGTTTTTGGTGTTTTTTGTTTTTTTTTTCTTTTTTTAAGCAAAGTGTCTATCTACACTAGGGAAATAAGATGGTGTTAATACAAAAAGCTTGGAAGTGAATTAATTGCTCTGAAACAATTCCATGTTGCTTTAGCCCCTTAGGTGGTGTTATTTGCACAGCTCTCACAAATGCTAATGATCAATTCACATTGGCATTTAAACAAAATCAACCCTAAGACTTTTCTCACACTTCCTAATGAATGATTCTTTTTTCTTAGTCTCAAATTACCTAAGTCCTGTGGTGATCTGGGTTAGCTCTACTTTGGTAATTCATTGTGGCTGAAGCCTTTCGGGTAGCTTTTTTAGGTAAGTAGTTCAGAATGAACTGGCTGCTTTTCCATTCAAAGCATTTACTGTCGTGTGGATACACATAGGAAGGAAATTAATACTGCATTTATTTACAGAAGTCTTACTGATAATCGAGACTTTTATTATAAAAATATAATTGTTTATGTAATGTTATTCTAAAATATTCCAAAAATATTTTAGAAGGCCTGTGGTAGAAAGCACATTCTTTGTATATAGAAGCAGATATCTCCGATGTAATGACACCATTGGTTTCTGTATATGTACCAGTATGAAGATATATCTATAGTTATCTGAGAGAAACATATCTGTCTTTAAGAGATACCAAATACTCAACAGGTTCCTCAGCCCAACCATCTTAACCATCTGGTTAAGATGATCTTGGTTAGATGAATAAATGCCCCTTCCAAGTACCCCGCAATACACTTTGGCGATAGGTTCACACTGGATTTCCCTGTCCTGGGACAAAGTGCCTAATAAACTTGCCTACAGTGGAGAGGGACTTAAGTTCCTGTCAACTAAGAGCCCAAGATAATTATAATAATTGGTAGTAGAATTTCTGGAATGTAAGTAGGAGTAGAGACTATTTTGGGCGGGCTGTGACAGAGTACTTTCCAGTTATTAGGTGGCTTCCTACTCTTTCTACTTAAGAAATAAATACCTGATGATAATTCAAGGGGAGGAAGGAGACCAAAAGAAATGATACCGATCTTCATGACACACCTACTATGTGCAGGACACTATGATAAACACACCTACTTGTGTTGTCCCATTGAAGTGTCTCAACAACTATAAGACAGAGGCACTGATTTCCCTACCTGACAAATGGAGTGTTAGTAACTTGTCTAACATAACACAGGAGAGTGACAGACCAGAGATTCAAACCCAGTTCTATCTACTTTGAAGCCTGCTTTCTTTTCACTACACCATGCTGCTGTCAAAATGAAAGTAGATTCAGCAAAAGCTGATATGAAAATAAATCTGAATATTTGATATCCTGTTGAGGGAAACACAATAAGGTTTGGGAGTTGACATGCCAAAAAAAGCATGTTGCTCAGGATATTAGAAAAGACTAGAAGATACAATAGCTAAAAATAGAAAACAGGAGAATCCAAACACCTCAGGGACCCCAGCCCAGGAATGTAATATACTTGGGTAACTGAAGAGACTGAAGGCTCTCAATAATAGATTTCTTCTAAGTTGAACAAAGATGAACTGTGAGCCTGTATTTGCTGACCTATGTGGCTGTGGTTTTCAAAGAATAGTCATATCACTTGTGGTTTCCAGATTAGGCTAAGTGCACACCACTGTCCTTGGGAATTTACTAAGAGGAGAGTGTGAGAGAAAAGCAGGAGCACATGTGAGGGAGTTTCTCTGGGATGTATAACAGGGCAATGAAATTGTTGGAACAAAGGGTGTGTAGATATGCATCCTAACTGGATACAGGTATTACCAATGTGGGCGAGGAGAGCTTTTCCTAAGAAGTTGCTCCAAGAATGACCTGACCTCTCTGTGGGAGGAAAAAGAATCTGTCTTCAGTCCATCGACAATTTGCCAACCTTATCAAGAACACGATGAGTTCGTTATGAATGTGACGCTGGATTCTAGGAGATGCTGATAGATAACTCAAAATGGCTCCTGCCTTTGATGAGCTGACTATACAATGTGGAGCCACAGCATGGGCCCTGAAACACTAAATATGCCTCCTCATGAGCATTGTGAGGGGCAGCCTTGGGAAGTCAGGGAAAGGAGAAATATATAGAATCTATGATAAGCAAGGTCTCCTGAGGGACGTGAGCTGGACCTTGAAGGATAGGAAGATGAGAGGAAGTAGGTCAGGACAAAGAAAAGAAAAGAGATCCTGGTAGGAACATCCAGCTTTGGGTCTTCTGAGCCCTGACACATACACATGAATCCACACCATATACATATAGCACATGTATGAGTGTGGATGTGTACATATTTCTTGAAATGTAAAGAATACATTACACTAACGTTACTGGGAGGAGTATAAGTTAATACAACCACTTCAAAGAGCCATTTGGTAATATCTAGGGAAATTGTTCCCTTTGTCTTGACAATTTTATTTCTAAGTATATAACCTAGAGAAATTCCCCCTCCTGTTCAAGGGGACAGGAATAGAATGGTCATTGCCATGTTTTTAACAGCAAGATATTGGAAACAACTTACATGCCAATCCACAAGAGAAAGAATACATGTATTGTGCCATATTCATCCCTGGAATATCTATGATACAACAGCTAAAACCAATGAAGTGGAGATATGTACATCAACATGAATAAATCTCGCAAAGGATGAGGAACAGAAGCAAATTGCAGAAGAATATATTCAGAATGATAGTCATATAAAGTTTTAAAAACACGTAAAACAGTCCTATATATCACATATACATAGTAAAAATATACTATGTAACATGGTAAAACAACAAAATAACTTTCACCATAGTGGCATCTCCCGACAGTGAGGCCATTGAATACAACTGGGTAAGGGCCTTCAGCAGTCTGTGTAATATTATATTTTTAAACTTTATAATGGACACACAAGTGTTTTGTTAATCTTTAATATTTTTATGCCTGAAATATTTTAACCTAAAAATTAGAGGTGAAAAGATATAATTCTAACAAATATTTAATATCTTGTTATATATAGATTGAAAATTTTTTCTTATATTCCATATTTTCTAAAATAAATATATAATTTTTATTTAAAATTTTACAAGTAAAAAAATACACTGTGATATTAGATCCTAATTCAATATATAATTTGAAATATTTTCTCCTATTAAGTGATTTTTTTCCTTTTTATTTTCTTCTTGGTGTTTGAAGCAAAAGAATTAAACTTGATGAAGTATAATTCATATTTTTTTCTTAATTATGCCTTTAATGTAGTCTGAGAAATCAATGACTAACTCAAGATCACAAAGAAATATTCCAATGTTTTTCTAAACTTTATAGTTTTAGTTTTCAATTTAGGTACCTAATGCATTTAGAGTACCATCTGATAATAATTTGAGTTAGGAATACTACTTCACCCTTTTCCATGTAGATATCAAATTTTTCTGTCACCATTTGTTGAAAACAGTGTGTTTTGCACTGAATTTTCATGGCCCCTTTGTCAAAATCAATTTATTGTAAATTAAGATACTTATTACTGGACATGCAAATCTATTTTCTTGATCAACATAAATCTCTCTTATGCTAGTACCATACAGACTCAATTACTGTAACTTTGTAGTAAGATTTGGTGCGGGGAACTGTTTGTCATCCAGTATTATTTTTTATAACATTGTGTTGCATATTCAATTTCACTTCAATTTACATGTAAAATGTAAGTTGAGCTTGTCAATTTCTATAAAAAACACAGTTGGGAATTTGAAGGGATTTAATTGAATTTGTAGATCAATTTGTGGAGAATTATGATCTTAACAAATTATTGCCCTTGAACATTTGATCTATTTCATTTTTCATTTCTTTGATTATTCACTATTGACATTTTACATTTCAGTGTGAAAGACTTGTACTTTATTAAATTTTTTCCTAAATAAAAAAAAAAGTACATTACAAAGACATGGTATATTGCAAGGGTCTAGAATAGTAATTGGCACATATTAAAGTCTCAATAAATATTTATTAAATGGATGGATGGGATGAATAAATGAGACCTTAGCCACATAGACCAGCAGGGAGGAAAAAAAAACTAGGAATGGTGGAGGCAGGCTAGTGCCTGAGGCAGGTGGTCCTGTGTAAGGTACAATGTACAACGCACAATGGCCATATTTCTGTTTCTAAAAATAACTAACTCAGGTTGAGTCAGATTCATACTAGCAGGTGGGGTTGAGCAGCGGCAGAAATGCTGACTTGATGATTTTTCTCCACCCTCTTTCACCCTCTTCCTACCTTCTTCCTCTTTCCTATCTACCTGTTTTGCTGAGATTCCAACATTTCCAGCTCCTGCACTTGCCTGTCACCATCTTTAGGACAAGTGGAAATATCTATATGTAAGTGGCATCCATGGTTTAAATAGCTAACCTAAATAACTTGAGTTGTTTCTAAACATGAAATGGATACTTAATTTTGAGTATCAAACTTCAAAAACATCACCCCAAACTAGCCAACATTTCCGAAATAAAGGGCTGAGGCACCCATAGACAGATCATATAGATTAAGTAATACATTCATTTGCTTTAAGTGAGTCCATGTTAGTATTTTTACTAGAGTTCTTATACTTCTAAGCCAAATTATATATCACTTGGTAAGATTCTGCTTTATTAAATTCACTAACAAGGTAATTCTTTGGGCTGAGGAGATTTGAGGAAGATACAACGAAAATCTGCACAGAAAATAGCAGTAATTTTCTAAATACAGCCAAGTCAATTGTATCTGTTGTGCACTAACAGAAAGACTCCTGGGTTTTAGTAGATAGCCCACTATGTAATCAACTTGGCTGAATAGCCTCAGATACTTTGTTTTGAAGGGAGTGCAGAAATCCTGCAGGTTTAATTGCCAATAAATCAGCATGACCTCTACTCCCTGGCAGGCTTTTTCTACAATGATCTTTTCAACCAGAAAATGAAGAGATGGATTTTACAGTGTGTGCCTACTGCCTATGGTAAGATAACAGAATTACACTTGCGTTTTCTCCATTACAGGCTACACTAGATAATGAAGAACTCTATTAGTGACATGTTCTGTTTACTTTTAGGTTATTTTCATCTTGTGTTATCATTATTTCTTTTTGTTATTATGGAGAGCTGTCTTTCTTTAAAAAAAAATCCTGTCATTTGTTAGTTCAATATTTTACCACCAGCAGAGATTTTATTCCCTAGCTAACTTATAAGAATTTGCATTAAGGTATTTGGGCTCACTCATAAAGCTATTCACAAACTAATTAAATTGGATGTTGCATTTAGCTGCTTTTCAGATTTGTTCTAAAAGGCAGGCATTTTAAATTAATATTTCCAATTCATGACTATAACGAATACAGAAATTTTAACATTCATCCATACCCAAATGTAACATAAACTTGATGTTTGTACTTTTGAATGGTTTGTGTGTTTATTTTAATTTGAATGAGTAATATTGTGTAGTATATTTATACACTTAGATTTTTAATTGTATGAACACTAAAAGAAAATATCAAAATTTAGAACTATTTATATTGCTAAACAATAATAGGTATTTATTTCCTACTTTATTTCTGAGGGCTCCTGTTACCTATTTGATTTTAGGATGGTGCTTTTCCTGCTTAACCACAGGGGGCTGAACCAGATGATCTCTTGAGGCTTTGTCTAGTTTTAAGATCTATGATACAACTTGCTGTGTCAGGAGGGCATCTTCTTTTGGGCTGTGTGCAGGACAATTCTGTTGTGTTTTATATATACATCTAAAAATTGTATTAGGATTGAGATTCTGGGGTCTTGGCAGCAGTAACATAGTTTTTTAATATCCCCAAATCCTCACATAACAAATAGAGCCATTAGATAGCAAAACCAAAAATATTTGCAATAAAATCCAGTGATAAAGTATCCCCAGAAACCTGAAATACCAGCAGTTCCCCCCTTATCTATGGTTTGTACAGTAATATTTTGAGAGAAAGAGACCACATTCACATAACTTCTATTATAGTACATTGTTATGATTATTCTATATTATTCTCTTATTGTACCTAAAAAATTCATAAATTATACTAATAGTATATATCTATAGGAAAAAATATAGTGTATATATAGGGTTTGGTACTATCCAGTTTCAGGGATCCACTGAGGGGTTTGGAACATACCCCCCTTGGATAGGGAGACTACTATCCAAGCAAATGATGCAATTGGCAAATCGTCAATATCCACAATAACCTCCGTGTGTGTGTGTGTATGTGTGTGGTGGTGGTGGTGGTGGTGGAAGGGGGAAGCCGAGGAAAGCAACAGGGCCCTTATGAACCTGAGAACAGAGTAGAAAAAGTAGCCAACAATTATTTAGTAAGTGGAAAGTACAACAGACCAATTTGAGAATAGCAGCTGACATTGGGAGGCATTTTCTCCCACTACAATAGCAGATAAGTGCAAGAGGCACACAGTGAGGATGGAAGGGACTAGAACAGTTTGGTCCCAATGAACTTATAAAACTGATGAGCCAGGGCTCCCTTCTAGAATAGAGCCTGACTCAGACTTCTGGCAATGGAATCAAAATTGATTTGGATAAAGACAACAGAGACAAAGGAAAGAAGATCCATGGCCACAGAATCTCAGAAGGCAAGCAGTTGAATTTTTAATACTTCATGAATACAACAGAAGAGAGAGCTCTCTGACGTTAGCAGAGCTACCCTCAACCATGCATCCTTCTGAAAGTTCAGAAAAACTCTTTTCACATAGGAATGAGCAACAAATTGGCTACTATGCAAAAATAAAAAGCAGAATGACATCACTTTAGCCAATGGGAGAACATTGGAAACATGTCCACAAAACAAGTCAATTGTAACCTTTAATTTCAAAATAGGATAAAAGATATTCAAATTATAAGACATGGAAATACCTATAAATCAGATTTAAAACTTAGAAATTAGGTGATAGACCTGAGAACTAAAAAGAAAAAATCATTTCAGAAATAAAGTCTTAACTAGAAAAGAACACAAGAGAATAAACATACAGATATCATAAGAGAATTGTAGAGTGAAAAGAATAAAAATGTTTGAAGTAAAAAAGTTAGGAGACAGAGACAGTTTAACAGAAAGTGAAATATTGGAGGCAAAGAAGGTCCAACATATAGATAATAGAAAGTCCTCCCAAAAGAAATCAAAGTAAGAGAACAAAAGCTAAATACCATAATTCAAGAAAAATTTCCTGAAATAAAAAAATTTAAATTACACATTGAAAGAGCACACCATGCATCTGAGAATATCCATCTAGAACAACCAATACCAAGACATAATTTAGTAAAATTGTTGGAGTTTAAAGAAAAAGAAAAAAAATCCCTTAGGCATTTAGGCAAAAGGAACATGTGATTTTATGAAACAAACACAGATCATCAAATTTGTCAACAATACTTCATGCCAGACAAAAATGGAGTAACATATTTAAGACACTCAAATGTGAGCCAAGAATTTTATATTCAGCAAAGCTGACCTTCAAGTATAGAAAGCACAAACATTTATCAACATGCAAAAACACAGAGAATGTTGCTCTCATTTTCTTTCCTCAAAGAATCTACTACAGAATGAGCTTTTAACAACCAAAATGAGTAGAGACATCAACATAAGGACTGCTTGTGAGCATTAAACAAATAATTACTTGTAGGACTGAGGCTAAATAAGGGTTAGAAGGGAGAGTGTAGTATATAATGGCACCTGACAATGTTGATACAGTACAACTATTAAAACTGGGGGAGAAAATATATGAAAAAAATTTAGCTGTTTTCAGTAGCTGCATTTGTATTTTTCCGAGCCTGTGATGTAAGTAATACAGAGTAAAGTACAGCAATTATTGGGTATTCTAATTCCATTTTGATCTCTGCCCTTGAGTACCAGGATTTTCTGGTGTGAACCACTGAATACAGGAAAGAGTAAATAAAAAAACCTGTAGTGCTGAATTTGAATTGGAAATATCACTACTAACTCAAAGGAATTTGTGTAAAATGTGTGCGTTTCCATATCTATGTGTTGTTTTACAATAAAGTTTTAGTTTTTTGTTTTTTAAGTTTTTCTTTTTTAACTTTGATATCCACTGTCAGGGGAACAGGCCTGGAAATAGTGACCAATGCTGTAGTTCATGAGCATCCTAAGTGGAAAAGGAACTTAAGAGGTTTAAAAGAGGCCAGGCGCGGTGGCTCATACCTGTAATCCTAGCACTCTTGGAAGCCAAGGCAGGAGGATCACTCAAGGTCAGGGGTTCGAAACCAGCCTGAGCAAGAGCAAAACTCTGTCTCTACTAAAAATAGAAAGAAATTAATTAGAAAACTAAAAATATATAGAAAAAATGAGCTGGGCATGATGGCGCATGCCTGTAGTCCCAGCTACTTGGGAGGCTAAGGCAGAAGGATTGCTTGAGCCTAGGAGTTTGAGGTTGCAGTGAGCTAAGCTGACACCACGGCACTCTAGCCCAGAAAATAGAGTGAGACTGTCTCAAAAAAAAAAAAAAAAGAGAGATTTAAAAGAAAATTTTAATAGATAAGACAAAACAACAGTCTAGGAATTTTATTACACTTGGGTGATAATACTATAAAGAAAGCAAGACTTGCTTTAACTCAGAATAGTGGCTACGTTTGGGGAGAAAGGAGGTTGCCATTGGAATAAGCATGTCGAGAAGTTTTTGGGTGGGGATTGGGTTGGCAGAGTTCTGCATGTTGGCCCTGACAGTGGTTACAAAGGTGTTTGCCTTATATAATGACTCATTAGGTTATATTGTGCATTTGTTATATATCTTTTTCTGTTGTCTTTCTTTCTTCTTTTCTTCTTTTTTTTTCTTTTTTCTTTCTTTTTTTTTTTTTTTGACGAGACAGAGTTTCAGTCTGTTGCCTGGGCTAGAGTGCAGTGGCATCATTATAGCTCACTACAACCTCAAACTCCTAGGCTCAAGTAATCTTCCTGGCTCAGTCTCCTAAGTAGCTAGGACTATAGGCATGCATTACCTGGGTAATTTAAAAATTATCCAGGTAATTTTTAAACTTTTTTGTAGAGATGAAGACTTGCTATGTTGCTCAGCCTTGCTGTTTTGTTTTTCAATCAAAATATTTGTCTTTTTTTTTTTTAAGAGCAGTATAAAACACAAAGGATTTTAGAAGAGACTCATGCTGTACATTGCTTTTATTTCAGGACACTTTTCAGTGTCTTCCAAAAGTCTTTGTGTGACCCCATTTCTCCATTAAATTCAGCAAAGCCTGTTCTTAAGATAACAGACACTCACTTTATCTGAAGCCTGACTTAAGAACAGTATAGGAAGAAAGCAAGCAAGAGGCCAGCAAAGAAGAAAAAAGAAGTTTTGCCATTCAAGCATATTTCTGTAAAAAATAATGTGTGAAACTCCTGGGAGAGTATAGGTATGGCAGCATTATATGGTGGTATCACAAATTCTTTCTGAGAAGCTAGAGAATCCCTCACTGTCTGGTGAGGTCTACATCCTCACTCCATTCAGATTAGACAAACAAAACAGCTTTCATGCATTCCATCCATTGATCTTTTGACTTTAAGCTGCTAAGGGCTACCCAGAGATTAATTTGCAACCTCAATCCATCTTTAAGTCTTCAGCAAAGCTTTCTGTGAAAGCTAACTTTCCTAAAGTACTCATTAAAGCAAAGAACTGGGGTCCACTTTATATCACAATAATTCATTACTTGTGACAAGTGAGTCAAGAGCCATGGGATCTGTATCAGATAATTTTCAAGTGTGTATGTATTAATATATTAATATATGTATTTATTTATGAAAGAATGACAGGGTCTTGCTCTGTCACCCAGGCTGGGGTGCAGTGGTGCAATCATAGCTCACTGTAACCTCGAACTCCGGGGCTCAAGCGATCTTCCTGCCTTGGCCTGTGATTACAGGTGTGAGCCACCGCACCTGGACTGCAGGTATTTATCGAGCACAGATTTTTCTATGTAGTTTCAATTTCGAATATGATGTCCTATTGTGTGACTGGAGTTGCCACTCTACATATATGGTCACCATACCTATATTGTAAAATCTTTCTCTGTCTTCCTTTTTCTACCCCTAAAGAAAACAACGCTGCTCTTACAGGTAGATCTAATAGATGAATTTAACAAATTAAAAACATTTTAATTATTAGAACTAACCCCAGAGGTTCTGAGGATGTGCCACATGTAGAAGTAGGGTTAGTAAGTAGGCGGGGTTATTTAAATCCTATCAGTTCTTTGAGACCCTCAGCATCGTCTCTCTGCTCTCCAAGCACCTCAGGAACATTACAGATAGAACTACGCATAACCCAAATTACATAATTGCCACGATTGTATATTGTTTCCCAATTCCTTTATGATTGTTAACTTTGTGTTCCTATCTGGTTACAAAGTTTCCTATGGGCAACAGTTATGCCTTATACTTTCCTATATTCTCTACTACATGTAGAAAGCACTCCATACTCATTGATCTCATTGATTGATCCTTCATCCATTTATTCAACCAACAAATAGTTATTGAGGACCAACTCATAGCTGTGGGGTTAAGGCTGCAAGCCAGTCTGTGCTTTCATGACACTTCCACTTTAGCAGTTGGAATAAGTAAAAAACCCAAAGTACCCTTGTTTTCTTTTCCAAATTATGAGCCTTAAATTTTTTAGAGACAGGGTCTCTCTCTGTTGCCTAGGCTGGAGTGCAGTGGCATGATTATAGCTCACTGCAACCTCAAACACCTGAGCTCAAACAATCCTCCCACCTCAGTCTCACTAGCAGCTGGGACTGCAGGCACCTAGGCAGGTAGCTCTAGCTATGTTGTCAGGCTGGTCTCAAATTTCTGGCCTTCCAAAGTGCTGGGATTACCAGTATGAGCCACCACGCCCAGCCTAACCCACCCTTTGTCTGAAAAGAGTTTCTGTCCTGTTCTGCTGCTTAATGGTGGACAAACTAAAAGAAAAAAAAAAAAAAGGCTCATCAGGTGTGAATTCTTTCTGACTACTTGCCCCTTCAGTGAGGTGCTTACTTCAAAAAGCCAAGTAGAAATTTTCAAAGTCCCGAGGTGGGAGGAGATTCACAGTTTCCCTTTGCTTCCCCCACACCTCCCCATTACTTTCCCTCAGATATACTATTTTATATAATATAAATACATATATGTATGTACACATATGTATATGTATATGTATATATATATGTGGGTGTATGGGTATGCGTGTATACTAAACTCTGTTTCTCTTCCCTGCATTCATAATGGTTCTAGAGAGGCTTATTTTAAAGCAGTAGCCACCCTCATGCCCTTTGCTCGCTAGAGAGATTTCTCAAAGGCAGGGCGGGACCAAAGCTGTAAACCTTTGCCTTTGTGATTCTCCTTTTTGATGTTGGAACTTTCTCACCATCTGCTTTTTTTGTTTTAGCAGTAATGGTAAGTAGAAGCCCAGGAAACTGGCTGCCTCTCAACCATTGTTATTTATTTCCTCAATAGTGTCGAAGTGGCAAATTTTATAGCACTGTGACAACAGTAACATTGATTCTCAAAATATGTATTTTCTGGTTATATTTGTTTTAACAAAATAATCTTTGACAGAAGAGAGAACTAAAAAGGTGAATAAAATAGAATGAGGTGTTGCCTGATAAAAATAAAAGGGGGTAGGAATTATTTGCTCCAGGATAATTGCCCAAATTTTATAATGCACATACTATGATATAAGCATTGTAAAACTCTGGCCTTAAAGAAATTATAATGCAAATTGGTACAGTGCTGCATAGAATGTTAGAAATCAATTACTTGATAGGTTCATAGATGCAGGTACTTTCTGAATGAGGAAGAAAGTGGAAAAGTCACAGGGATTGCCCCCAATAAATATAAAATCACCCCTGCATCCCTCTGCTGGTACCAGGCCAATATATAATAAGCACAATACTACTTGCTGAATGAATGAATTTAATTCATTTCTTTTATTTACCACTCCCAAATCCCTAATACTTAAATAGTGGATTATCTGTGAAGATAAGGAAACATGTTATGAATAGGAATACTAACAGGATTATAACAAGTCATACATCATTTTAAACTAGTATCGATATGGTCAAAATCTAATGCTTTCGGCATGGGTTCATGTAAATAGTTGCTCACTCACTCTTTGTGCATGATCTGAGTAATCCAATTACAGACAGATGGGAAGATAGAAGTTTCCAAAAAAGGAATCGGGAGCATTTTTCCTGTTAGAAATGCACAAATATTCCCAAATACTTCCAAGGTTTGCTCTGGGTGATCCATTCTTGATATCCAAGAATTGCTGTCAGAGGTGTTACTAGTCCAAGATGGGGCAGTCTTTGAAGGATTGTGAATTAATGGGTTTTCATATGGGGTTATTGTTTTTATTTGTCCAAATAGAAAGGGCACATGGAAAGCAGATGGCTGTCATTTGGCACAGAATGGCTCTAGATGACAGTACCGTTCCCAAGTCAAGCACTGAGGAAGCTAAACCTAAGTCAGCCGTGGACAACCGATGGGTAAATGCAGCGTCTGTCCAACCTGGACTCTGACCTGAACTTTATGCTGCAGTATCTCCTGTGTAAAGAGATTTGCTTACTGAGCAAGAGATTTTTGACATGATGCAGAGTCCTAACGGTAAAGACTAAGGAATTATAGTCCAACAAGTAGAGTTCACTTTTCTTTTCCATACCAGGAATAGCAGAGAAAACACTGAAATTTCTTAGGTTTCCTTTTTATTCATACAAGTAAAATAACAGAAATGTATTGATCTTATAGAGTCTTAGGCTGAGAAACAGTTGGTCTTATCAAAGCAGTTTCTCTAAAATCATTTGAGGGACCATATGTTAGACAGCCAGTTGAGTATTTCTACCCCTTAAAGATATAGTTGCTTACGATCCTTGAAGGACAATGAATTCTATGTTAACATGTTGCTGCTGACCTGTGAATAGAAGCTATAATTTTCTCATATAACATTTTTAACAACCAGCTTGTTTCTCCTTTCTATTTCTACAGCCTACAGAGCTAGAACACTCTTTCTAATTTGTCTAACTAGTGCGTGGAGCTCAAAGTTTTGAGATAGGAAGAACTTGAAACCAGACCAAGTCTCCAAGTGGTATGCATAATGCACATTGACTACAGAGTTATATGGGAGATGGTCCCTAAAAAAAGTATGAATCATAACTGTATAAATTAAAATAAATCAGTGTGTATACTTAAGTAATAGATCTTTCTAAATTTACCCCTACTTCTTAATCTATGTTGAGTCACATATGCATTCATTCATTCGTGTAACAAATATTATCAAGCACCTACTATGTGCCAGGCTCTAATGTAGGCACTAGGAATATAATAGTGCCTACTGGGAGAAGGCTTAGCTAGATGTTTCTGGGAGAAGCTAGATGATCTGGGAGAAGCTTAGCTAGATGTTTCTGACTCTGGGTCTCTTATGAAGTTGCAGTCAAGATGTTGGCCATGGCTGCAGCCATCTGAAGGCTTGGTTGGGATGAAGGATTGGCTTCCAAGATGGCTGACACTCATGGCTCTTGGTAAGAGTGGTACCCAACCCACTCATTAAGAAGATCTGAGTTCCTTGCTGAATATTGGCAGAAGACCTCAGTTTCTTGCCTCATGGGTCTCTTCTCAAGGCCTAAAGCCATGGAAGTTGTCATCCTCCAGAAAGAGAAGTCGAAGAGAGAGCAAGGCAGAAAGAAGCCACAATGTCTCAAAACAGCCTTGGAAGTGATACTCTATTGCTTCTGCCATATTCTATCCATCACATAGACCAACTCTGACAGGAGAGAGCTATCTAAGGCATGAATACTTAGAGGATGGGCATCATTGGGGGGCCACCTTAAGGTTGGCTACTATATCTTTTAAAGCCAAAAACCAAAGGCCAGCTCTTTTCCATATTAAGAGAATAAAGTCTTGGAGTGTCTCTTATTGGCTGGCAATATCTGGCTTTACCTATTAGGTGTTATGTAAACGCTGGACTGGCTAGAAGTGGTGTCTGCACACTCAGGGGAAATGCCCACTAAGGATTAGGGCTGCCATTTATCTTTGCTTAGTGAGGTGCCCAATTTGAGATTATTATATTATTAATATTTGTTATATTAGCAGAAGTCAGGTTTGTATTACTGTCAGCTTGGTCATGCTAAGGGTCTATGATCCTTATTTTACAGGCTTTGGGAATCTAGATCTCTGTTCGAAGTAACACTACTCTTAAGTGAAAGAAACAAAGATTCTAATATAGGCAGAGGACACTCTCATAACCACAACTCTATATGGCTTCACTCTCAAGCAGGCCATAGCCTCATAATTCCTTCCAGACACCGGCCCCAAACCCAAGGAACAGAGGGCAGGGAAGCTACAGCAGGAAATGGGGTGCAGCCAAAGTGCTATTCCAGCGTCTCTTGAGGATGTATATGGCAGAATCCTAAAAGACTGGAAGATAAATGTGTGGTTAGGGTACAAGAATGCTTAAGGCTAGAGCTGGAGTGATAGGGTTGAAGAAAGGGATCTCCTGCTTCTGATGGGATGATTCAGGGTCTTTCTTTCCTATTATGTATAAAAGTGATATAGGAAATCTGGTTTTGGTAAAAACTGTTGCAAGGGTACTTTTCACTGATGCTGAATAATTGACAGGATGAAGAGAAAATATGCAGACACTTGCTTTGGCAAGGTAAAAAGGAACACAAATTGCACGCATTAATGCGGAGTGTTTGCCATTTGTGTCTGGTTAATATAATCATACTCAGGAGAAAATGCAAGGAAATCATGGGCTCTGAAGTGGATTTAGTGACTCTAAAACATTCTTCCACTGGATATTTCTCTTGGGACTGGCTCTGCCCTACCTTCTTCTTCTAAAACTAAATAGAAAGTAGTTATTCCTTTTGGAAAATGATGCTTGCCCTGGAGACCCCATGGTGGCTGGCCTGGACTCCACAGTGGGTATACATCATGCAAATAGTTTGTTAATGATGCTGCCAAATCGCAATGCTCATGTGTATCTTGCTCTTCTGTGAAGCCCTCCTTGGTTTTGCCATGGAGGACCAGGCACTCTCTCTTCCTATTTTGCCAAAATGGGAGTTTGGGTTAAGGGTAAGGAAGGAAAGGTCATGTTAAAACATGGAGCACTTGGGGGTGAAGAGGGTTGTACTGCTTTAGAGATTACTGGTTTTCATTTTTCTCCAGGAGTGGAAGTGAGATAGAATATACCCACTTCTTGCTGTGCACCAAAATAAGCACATAGCCCCTTTCAATTTTAAGGGCTTTGTTTGGGGGCTAATTACCATGGGGAAACAGAAGGGAACAACAAAAGTAACCTGGGGAAGTACAAAGACCCCAAAAACCTTACATGGTAGTTTACCAGCTTTAGGCTTATGTGGTACCCAGAAATGTAGATGGCTCCTCTTCTCCTGAGAGCAGGGCTCTCTTTGGAGGGCATCCTTTCTGAACCTCTTCCCTCCCTTATCTTGTTCCCACAGACTCATTTCTCCTTCCAACGGCCTCTTTCAAGATGTGTAAGAACAGTTTGGGTGCAGATGCATAGACATCCATGTGTTCCCAGACAGAATTATTTACTGTCGGAGTCATTCAAAGACAGTTCTCTTCGTCTCTCTCAATGCCTCCCTCATGCCCCCAAAGGAGTTTCCCACTAGAGCTGAGAGCATAAAAGCTGTAGTTGAGGAGAAGTGACATGGGGAGAGGCAAAGATGGGGGCTATGAAAAGGCATCAAAGACAAACCATACCTACTTGGCCGTTGTGCTGAGGGTCCTTGGTAGCTAGTCTGGGGTACCCCAGGGCAGCATTTCTAGGTGAAGCATTTAATAGGCTTCTCTAGGTGGACGTATTCTGTAAATGTGAATCTGGACCCTACAGATGTTAAAGCGTGTGAATCAGAAGAATCCAACCTGGCATAACCAGCAAGCCAGCACTTTGTGGGACAGACCAGTGACTCACAACTTGATAATATCATGCACAAGGACAAATCTTGGCAGCCTTGGTTTGCTATTTGGGAATCACAAATACTAGCCCCTTTTTTTATATAGTAGAAAAGAAGGTACATCCAAAATCAACTTTTGAAAATGTCTCTAAATGTTGCTATGCTTAATGCATTCAGCAAGAAGAGGTGAACTCTTAAGTTGGGGAAGGTGGCTGATGACACTAAATTGTTTGGAGAAGTTAAAAAGAAAAAAGAAAAAAAACCACTGAAGGATTGTAAGAAACTCCAGATGGACTTGAACATGTTGAGAGAGGCAGTGAGCAGCAATATGACAGATTAAGTTTGAGTAGAATCTCTATAATTTTCAAAAGGGAATTTGAAATTCTCAGATAAGCTAAACTTGCCGAAAGAAGGAAAGAACTCTAGAATTCATTATTCTCTGTCCAGGAGTTGAAGAACTACTTACAAGTATGGCCAAGGGTAAAATGGAGCCATGGACTTGTTACCTTGTCCAAGACAGCTAGACTTTTTGCTCCTATCCAGCCACATGGAACTGTTTCTGGTTCCCTGAATATGCCACATTGTGATCCCTCCCCCCCCACCCCCCCCCCCCCCCCGTCTCTCTTATTACTTCCCTTCCATAGCAATTATCACAGTTTGTAATCAGATGTTTGTTTGATAATTTGGTTGTCTGATCTCATCATACTGCAAACTTCAAGAACAGAGACTTTATTTGTTCAGACTGTATCCCCAATGCCTATCTAGTGCAAAGTATCTAGTAGTGCTCAATAAATTATTTTCAAACAAATGAATAAATGAGCCTTAGCACATGTATTTTTTCCCTTTCTGCTTGGAATGTCTTCTCCCTTCCTATTTGGTTGGTAAACTTATATTTTTCAAAACCCAGCTAGCTGTATTACTACTCCAAAACATTGCCTCTGCGGAGGAAATTATAGCATCTTTTCTTTCTCTGTCTTCTAAGCATCTAGAATGCTTCATTCACAACACTGTACTGCAATTGTTTGTTTACATGGCTCTCTTGACAATTAGACTGTGAGCTCCTTGAGGTCAGGGACTGGATCTTTTTTTTTTTTTTTTGAGACAGAGTCTCACTTTATTGCCCAGGCTAGAGTGAGTGCCGTGGCGTCAGCCTAGCTCACAGCAACCTCAAACTCCTGGGCTCAAGCAATCCTGCTGCCTCAGCCTCCCAAGTAGCTGGGACTACAGGCATGTGCCACCATGCCCGGCTAATTTTTTCTATATATATATTAGTTGGCCAATTAATTTCTTTCTATTTATAGTAGAGATGGGGTCTCGCTCTTGCTCAGGCTGG
>VSMD01014953.1:0-11549 GCA_008750895.1 Mirza zaza
GCTCAGGAGTTCGAGACCAGCCTGAGCAAGAGCGAGACCCCATCTCTACTATAAATAGAAAGAAATTAATTGGCCAACTAATATATATAGAAAAAAAAAATTAACCGGGCATGGTGGCACATGCCTGTAGTCCCAGCTACTTGGGAGGCTGAGGCAGCAGGATTGCTTGAGCCCAGGAGTTTGAGGTTGCTGTGAGCTAGGCTGATGCCATGGCACTCACTCTAGCCTGGGCAACAAAGTGAGAATCTGTTTCAAAAAAAAAAAAAAAAAAAAAAAAAGCCTGGTGGGGGAGGTCAGGCAACCCTTCCCATTCAAGCCCCTGCTCTGTCCCCCATTCCAGCACCGCCCCCCCCATCCTGGAGGCTGGACTCAGGGCTTAGGGAATCTCTTGGGGGATCAGTTCCCAGACTCTGGGGAGAATAACTCCATTTTCTCATCTATCCAATGGTAATCAGGGTAATACTCACCTGGGGACCGTGGGGGTCCCTACAAAGAGAGATTATGGAAGTTAAAATGTTTGAAGGGCTTTTTACTGTCTCAATAACTTCCCCTCATGCACCTCACCATCGACCTATTGCACTATTTTGAGTAACCTGTGGTGGGTCAGCTTCCTCCACTCCAGAGGTTCTCAAAGTGTGGTCCCTAGGAACTTGTGGGAAATGCAAATTCTCAGGCTCCACCCCAGGACTTTCTAATCAGATAGCCTGGGGGCGGGGCCCAGCAATGGGCATTATACTAGGTGATCCTGATGCCCGCTCAAGTTTGGGACTTAGTGCCCTCCTCTGCCCTCACCCCTTGAGGGTCTCCCTGCCCTGCCTTGTTCCCTTCCCTGTCCCCAGCGCCTGGCATCTAATAGGCGTGCAATAAATATTTGCTGAATGAAAAATAAAAATAAATAAATAAATAAATATTTGCTGAATGCATAGGAACCACGATGACAACAATACTGGCCGATAGCCATTGATTGAAGACCTCCTGCGTGCGAGGCTCTGCTCCAAACGGTTTTGGAGGATTAAGTCATTTAAGCAGCCACCTCAGGTATCGTTTTTCACAGCTAGCGAAACTGAGGCTCAGAGAGGCCAAGCGCTGTGCCCAGGGGTCACCCAGCGGGGGTTTGTGCTGCCCCTTAGCCCCCCACGAAGCCCAGTGGCCGCGTGTTCGCTGCCCGGGAGGGCGCCCCCGGCCGGCTGGGCGGGCGGCTGTGGCGAAAGTGCGGCTGCGGACGCGCTGCCAGGCGGCGGCGGCGGCGGCGGCTGAGGAAGCTGAGGAAGCTGAGCCGGGCGGCTGGCGGGGCCGGGCCGGCGGGGCCTGGCGGGCAGCATGGGCCGCCTGCACTGCACACAGGACCCCGTGCCGGAGGCCGTGGGCGGCGACATGCAGCAGCTGAACCAGCTGGGCGCGCAGGTGGGCCGGGGCGCGGGCGCCGAGGCCCAGGCAATGAGGGAGAGCGCGCGAGGCCGGGCCCGGGGTTCGCTGGGTCGGCCGAGGGGCATCTGAGGGCTGTGGAAAGTGGGGGGACTAGACCGAGGGGGCGTCTGGGGCACGACGGGGGCGGGGGGGGTGGGTCCAGGACGGGGCTGAGGGGAGTTTGGGGAGCTGAGGAATCTCAGGGGGCCTGAGGGGTTTGTGGGGACCCCAGAGCTGGGACTAGGGAACTTCGGGGGGGAGGTGTCCGGGGCCGAGGAGGGCTTGCCGGGTCTTAGAAGAGGGACAGCCGGTGAGGTTCTGGGGGGTCGCAGGAGTTGGGGACTGAAGGAATGCACTGAGCCTGAGGGAGTTTGGGGAGCGGTGGGTCCAAACGGAGGCGTCCGGCGGGGAGGTGGGGGGGAGCCTGGGTGCGCGAGGGGAGTCCTGCCATCCTGGGGGCGCTGAGGGGAGTCCTGCCATCCTGGGGGCGCTGAGGGGAGTGCTGCCATCCTGGGGGCGCTGAGGGGAGTCCTGCCATCCTGGGGGCGCTGAGGGGAGTCCTGCCATCCTGGGGGCGCTGAGGGGAGTCCTGCCATCCTGGGGGCTGCATGGGGCGGGGAATCTGGGGGCCGATGTGGGTGTTAGTATTAGCCGGGCCAGAGCGAGGCTCCGTGGGCCGGAGCCCAGCGTCTGGGGCAGGGCTACTGGTGACGCCGCCTCCCGGTTAAGGGCAGTTCCTGGAAGTCTCGGTGGAGAGAAACCACATACACTGCGCACCGCGGCGGCCACGTCCTTCGTGGCGGTGGCGATGGCAGAGCCTTTCTCTCCCTTCTCAGGCTGCCGGCCAAGTTAACCTTGGAGGCTTCCTGCTCCTGTGCTGTTTGGAATGCCCCTTTCATGCCACCAAGGCAGGAGCAATAAATAGGTTTAAATAACACTTCTCATCACCACTGTAAAGCTGCGTGTATTTCCCCCACTAAGTTGTAACCTCCCAAGAGGTGGGGCCTCTCTCTTTCATCGCAGTACCCCCGCAACTTCCCACGCATGCAGTAGGCTTGTCTGTGGAGTAAAAGCCAAACTTATAATGATGATTATAATACTAAAATGTTCTAAGCTTGAGTTATCCAATAGAAATAAATTGTAAGCCACGTGTCTAACTTTATTATTTTCTAGTAGCCACATTTGAAATTGAAAAATAAATGCGAAATGCATTTTCATATATAATCCTGTGTCATCTAATGAGGGGGGTATTCTGAGAACTGCATTGCTAGGTGATTTTGTCATCATACAAGCATCATAGAATGTACTTCCACAAACCTACTACACCTAGGGCCATAGGAGGCTCCTACGTTGCAAACCTGTATAGCATGTTAACTGTACTGAATACTGTAGGCAGTTGTAACACAATGATGATATTTGTATATCTAAACATAGTAAAGGTACAGTAAAAATGCACTATAAAAGATATATAAAAGAAAAGGTACACCTATATAGGGTATTTACTATGAGTGGAGCTTGCAGAAATGGACGTTGTTCCAGGTGAATCATTCAGTGAATGTGAAAGGCCTATGTAGGACATTACTGTACACTACTGTAGACTTTATATGAAAACACTGCACCCTTAGGCTACACTGAATTTATTTTTAAAAATATTTTTTTAGCCAGGTAAAGTGGTACATCCTATATTCCCAGTTACTTGGGAGGCTAAGGCAGGAGGATCACTTAAGCCTAGGAGTTAGAGGTTGTAGTATACTCTGATTATGCCTGTGAATGGCCACTGCACTCCAGCCTGGACAACATCATGAGACACCATCTCTAAAAAAAAGAAATGTTTTCCTTTCTTCAATAATAAATTAATCTTGGCTTACTATAACTTTTTACTTCATAAACTTTTTAATTTTTAAAAAAATTTTTGGCACTTTTGCAATAACATTTAGCTTAAAACACAAACATATTGTACAACTGCACGAAAATATTTTCTTCTCTCTATTTTTATTTTTTGAGACAGGGTTTCACTCTGTTGCCCTGGCTAGAGTGCAGCTGCCTGGTCATAGATTACTGCAACCTCAAATGCCTGGCTCAAGAGATCTTCCTGCCTCAGCATCCCAAGTAGCTGGGACTACAGGCATATGCCACCATGCCCAGCTAGTTTTTCTTTTTTTTTCTTTTCTATTTTTATTAGACACAGTGTCTTCCTCTTGCTGAGGCTGGTCTCCAACTCCTGAGCTCAAGCAATCCTCCCACCTGGGCCTCCCAGAATGCTACACTTACAAGTGGCCCCCCATCTCCATTTTTTTTTTTTTTTTTGAGACAGAGTCTCACTCTTGCCTGGGCTAGAGTGCCATGGCGTCAGCCTAGCTCACAGCAACTTCCAACTCCTGGGCTCAAGCAATCCTTCTGCCTTAGCCTCCCGGATAGCTGGGACTATAGGCATATGCCACCATGCCTGGCTAATTTTTTATATATATTTTTAGTTGGCCAATTTCTACTTTTTTTTTTTAGTAGAGATGGGGTCTCGCTCTTGCTCAGGCTGGTCCCCAACTCCTGAGCTCAAACAATCCACCTACCTCGGCCTCCCACAGTGCTAGGATTACAGGCGTGAGCCACCACGCCTAGTCCCATCTCCATTTTTTAATTTTTTTTTTTTTTTTTTGAGACAGAGTCTCACTTTGTTGCTCAGGCTAGAGCGAGTGCCATGGCATCAGCATAGCTCACAGCAACCTCAAACTCCTGGGCTCAAGCAATCCTGCTGTCTCAGCCTCCCAAGTAGTTGGGACTACAGGCATGCGCCACCATGCCTGGCTAATTTTTTCTATAGATTTTTAGTTGGCCAATTAATTAATTTCTCTTTACAGTAGAGATGGGGTCTTGCCCTTGCTCAGGCTGGTTTTGAACTCCTGACCTGGAGCAATCCGCCCGCCTCGACCTCCCAGAGTGCTAGGATTACAGCGTGAGCCACCGCACCGGCCTTTTTTTTTTACTTTTTAAATCTTTTTGTTAAAACTAAGATAAGCACATAAAAATTATAGTAAATCCATAAACTAGTAAGGTAGTCATTTATTACAAGTGTTAAATATTATCTACTGTACATAATTGTATTCCTATATTTTTATCCGAATGGCAGCACAGTAGGTTTATTTATTTACAACAGCATCACCATGAACACGTGAGTAATGCATTGTGCTGCAACATTTGGATTACTACAACATCACTAGGTGATAGGAGTTTTTCAGCTCCATTATAATCTTATGGGACTGCTGTCTTATATGTGGTCCATTGTTGATTGAAAGTCATTATGTGGCATGTGATTGTATTTTTTTTGAATCTATATTTCAATATCTAATCCATATGAAAATATTAATGAGGGCCAGGCATGGTAGCTGATGCCTGTAATCCCAGTGTTTTGAGAGGCTGGACAGGGAGGATCACTTGAGGCCAGGAGTTTGAGACCAGCCTGGGCAACATTGCAAGACCCTGTCTCTACAAAAGTAAAAAAATTAGCCAGGCATGATGGTGCGAGCCTGTAATCTTAGGATACTTGGGAGGCTGAGGTGGGAGGAACACTTGAGCCCAGGGGTTTGAGGCTGCAGTGAGCTATGATGACAACACTGTACTCGAGCCCAGGCAATAAAGCAAGACCCTGTCTCTAAAAAATAAAAAATGTTTAAAATGACAATTTTTAGAATGAGAAAATAAATTCAGAAAAGTATAAAGAAGATAATGTCAGATGCAGTGGTGCACACCTGTGATCCCAGCACTCTGAGAAGCTGAGTCAGGAGGATCCCTTGAGCCTAGGATTTCAAGACCACCCTGAGCAACACAGACCTCCATCTCTACAAAAAATAGAAAAATTACCTGGGTGTGGGGGCCCACATGCCTGTAGTCCCAGCTGCTCAGGAGGATGAGGCAGGAGGATCCCTTGAACCCAGGAGTCTGAAGTTGCAGTGAGCTATGATGACACCACTGTATTCTACCCTGGGTGACAGAGCAAAACCCTATGTCCAAAAAAACAAAAAAGAAGAAGAAAACAAATGGTCTAATCCTCTCACCTAGCTAGATATGCAAGCAACATACACAGTTAGAAAATTCAAACAGTATACAAAGGCATCACTTTCATAGTTTCTTGTGTATTTTTATAGAAGAAAATAGTCTTGGGCCCAGCGTGGTGGCTCACACCTATAATCCTAGCACTCTGGGAGGCCTAGGTGGGAGGATTCTTTGAGCTCAGGAGTTCAAGACCAGCCTGAGCAAGAGAAAGACCCCGTCTCTACTATAAATAGAAAGAAATTAATTGGCCTACTAAAAAAAAAAGAAATATATATAAAAATATATATAATATATTATTATATAAATATAATAAATACAAATAAATAATTTTTTAAAATTAAATAATATAAATATTTTAAATTATAAATAATATAATAAATATAAATAAATAATTTATATATTTATATAAATAAATAAATATATATATAATTAGCTGGGCATGGTGGTGCATGCCTGTAGTCTCACATACTCGGGAGGCTGAGTCAGAAGGATTGCTTGAGCCCAGGAGTTTGAGGTTCCTGTGAGCTAAGCTGACGCCATGGCACTCTAGCCCAGGCAACAAAAATGAGACTCTGTCTAAAAAAAAAGAAAGAAAAGAAAAGAGAGAGAGAAAGAAAGGGAGGGAGGGAAAGGAAAGGAAGGAAGAGAGAGAAAGAAAAGAAAAGAAATTAGCTTGGTGTGATAGCGTGGCATGCCCAACTATTCAGGAGGCTGAGGCAGGAGGATTGCTTGAGCTCAAGAGCTTAAGGTTGCAGTGAGCCATGGTGATGCCACTGTACTCTAGCCTGGGCGACAGTGTAAGACTGTCTCAAAAAATTTGTTTTGTTTTTTTTTTTTACTTTTTGGAAGTACATTTACATTTGAGGGATATACTTCTGCAATGGGATTACTAGGTCAGGACATATGATCATTTCATTATATGCGTGTTGTGAAATTGCCCTCTAGAAAGATTGTCCCAGTGTATCCTCTCAAACACCAAGGGGGAGCCTGTCTGCTTCCTTGTACTTTCACCAGTACTGGCATCCTAATCAAACTTTTGTGTTTGCAGATCTGATAAGTGAAAAGTGATATCTCCTTGTTTTACAGATTTGCATTTCTGTAGTCTAGAATGACCTTGAGGATTTCTTCTTATGTTTGTTGGCAAGAATAGTTGAGATTTTAATACACATGGATAGATAGTCATAGGTGGGTGAGCATTCCAGGGAGAGGCACCTATGCAGGTGGATTGGGAAAGTGTTTAGGGGAGATTTATTCAGCAAATGCTTACTGTGCACTTACAACATTTAAGGTTCTGTGAGCCATACAAAGAAGCAGCTTCTCTGCTAAGACATGTTTGTGTTCCTTATCAGGATTGGAAACTCTAGGTGCCCTCAGGCAAGGTTTCAAAAGGGAGCCTCAGATGTTGAGAATCTGGGTAGATCCCTTTCTTTTCTTTTCTTTTTTTTTTTTTTGAGACAGAGTCTCACTTTGTTGCACAGGCTAGAGTGAGTGCCATGGCATCAGCCTAGCTCACAGCAACCTCAAACTCCTGGGCTCAAGCAATCCTACTGCCTCAGCCTCCCAAGTAGCTGGGACTACAGGCATGCGCCACCATGCCTGGGTAATTTTTTCTATATATATTTTTGTCGGCCAATTAATTTCTTTCTATTTATAGTAGAGATGGGGTCTCTTGCTCGGGCTGGTTTGAACTCCTGACCTTGAGCAATCTGCCCATCTCAGCCTCCCAGAGAGCTAGGATTACAGGTGTGAGCCACCACGCCAGGCCGATCCCTTTTTCATTCTTCTCTCTCTTTCTTTCTTTCTTTCTTTCTTTCTTTCTTTCTTTCTTTCTTTCTTTCTTTCTTTCTTTCTTTCTCTCTCTCTCTCTCTCTCTCTCTCTCTCTCTCTTTCTTTCTTCTCTTTCTTTCTTTCTTTGTTCTCTTTCTTCTCTTTCTTCCTTTCTTTCTTTCGTCAGGGTCTCACTATGTTGCCCTGGCTGGCCTTGAACTCCTGGACTCAAGTTATCCTCAGCCTCCCTAGTAGCTGGTATTATTGTTGGGAGTGTCATGGTATCTTGGGCAGAGCTTTGAAGGATAAAGAGGGTTTGGAAAGGTGGAGAGATAGGGATGGGGGGGGGGCAGAAACAGCCAACAGATCAGATTAGCTTGAGGACTTTCTTGGTGGGGGGAGGGGAGAGACTGGACAAGGAAGTTAGCTGGGGTCTGAATGCTGGACTGGCTGAGGCCTGGAAATGGAAAAGCAGCTGGAGGTCTTGTCAGCTGCTGGGTTTTTAGAAGGCCCTGTGTGGCATAGGAAATATAGTTGGCCAGAGATCTGACAGTTCCACAGATTTGCAGGAAAAAAAAATTAATAAAAAACGGAAATTCAGAAACCATTTGGGGATACATTCTTAAGCCAGTCCTGACTGTTCCTGTTTTTACTATATAGAATCAGCAGTTATACAAGGCTAATACCCAATATCTTACTGTAGAGAGACAACTCCTGGACCAACATTCGTTAGAATGTTTCCAGAGAATATTTAGGAAGTTTTGAGAAAGGCTACACTTCTATGCCATTGGCTCGTGGGAGTGTAAATCCATGCAACTTTTTTGCAAGCCAATTTGGCAACATTATCTCAGAATTTAAAATGCATATATCCTTTGACCTAGGATACATTTTACAAATTTATCTTACTGACATACTTGTATATATCACAAAGAAACATGTGGGAGGATATTCCTTGCAACAATATTTCTAATAACAACAACAACACACACACACACACTGCTGTCTATACAGTTGACTTGCAGTTGTTAAAAGAACCAGATAGATTTATATCTGCTGAAACCACTAATCTCTAAAATGTAATTGAGTGGAAAAAGTCAAGGTCCAGGGAATAGGTTCAGTGTGATCTCATTTGCATTTTAAAAAATTAAATGAAAATGAAATGACGATAAGGGCATAAAAGGTGTTAGCAGTAACTACTTGTAGGGAATAGGACCTAGGAGGCAGGTGGGGGGAGAGAAACATTTTATTTTATATTTTGTACTGGTTGGATATTTTTTTTTCTTTTTTCATGGATTGATGTTACTGGACCTTCAGATAGTTGGATATTTTTAACACATTGATTGTCACACTAGAAAAAAAACTTTTCCCTTGGGGCCACGATGTTTTATTAAAACAAAATGATCCTAATTTTTTATTCTTTTTTTTTTTTTTTTTTGAGACAGAGTCTCACTCTATTGCCCAGGCTAGAGTGAGTGCCGTGGCGTCAGCCTAGCTCACAGCAACCTCAAACTCCTGGGCTCAAGCAATCCTACTGCCTTAGCCTCCCAGGTAGCTGGGACTACAGGCATGTGCCACCATGCCCGGCTAATTTTTTCTATATGTATTAGTTGGCCAATTAATTTCTTTCTACTTATAGTAGAAACGGGGTCTCGCTCTTGCTTAGGCTGGTTTTGAACTCCTGACCTCGAGCTATCCGCCCGCCTCAGCCTCCCAGAGTGCTAGGATTACAGGCGTGAGCCACCTCGCCTGGCCTAATTTGTTATTCTTTATTGTTTTCTCTGTGTGAGTTATATGCAATGCAAACCATGTTTTTAGATTAAATTGTCAATATTAATTGTAACAATAAGAACATCAACAAGGCCGGGCATGGTGGCTCACGCCTGTAATCCTAGCATTTTGGGAGGCTGAGGCGGGCGGATTGCTCGAGCTCAGGAGTTTGAAACCAGCCTGAGCAAGAGCGAGACCCCGTCTCTACTATAAATAGAAAGAAATTAATTGGCCAACTAATATACATAGAAAAAATCAGCCGGGCATGGTGGCACATGCCTGTAGTCCCAGCTACTCGGGAGGCTGAGGCAGTAGGATTGCTTGAGCCCAGGGGTTTGAGGTTGCTGTGAGCTAGGCTGATGCCATGGCACTCACTCTAGCCTGGGCAACAAAGCGAGACTCTGTCTCAAAAAAAAAAAAAAAAGAACATCAACAAGTAAGATTTTCATGAACCAACTGCAGGATTTTGCTTCACGTGCCCCAGGCTTAAAATTAGCCTGAGTTGAATACAACTCATATGGCAGATGACAGTAAATGTGTTAAAACCTTGCACATATTACTTTTTTATTTTTTTGAGACAGAGTCTCGATCTGTTGCCTAGGCTGGAGTGCAGTGGTGTCCTTACAGGTCACTGCAACCTCAAACTCCTGGCCTCAAGCAATCCTCCTGCCTTGGCCCCTCACGTAACTGTGACTACAAGCATGTGCCACCACACCTGGCTAAATTTTCTATTTTTTGTAGAGACATTGTCTCGCTCTTGAGCAGGCTAGTCTCTAACTCTTGGCCTCAAGTAATCCTCTTGCCTTGGCCTCCCAGAATGCTAGGATTATAGGCGTGAGCTACCTCCCCAGCCTACTTTTATATTTTCTAAAACTAGTTTTATATTTTAAAATAGAATACATTTTAGAATAAAATAATAAAGAGCCCTGGCAGATGTGTATGCAGAATTTAAGGTGTCATAGCAGAAGGGTTATGTCCATTTAACATAGCCTATAATTTTTTTTTTTTAATGTTGTATTGTTCATAGAAAATAAAGACTCCTAAGGGGGAGGAGCTGTATTGCTCCTGGAAGGTGGATCAAAGTGTATAGTGACTCTAATTATGGCTATGGTAATTGCTACCATTTGTTTAGCTTCCGGCTTGGTACTGTGTGCTAGAGGCTTCACATATGCTACCTTTAGTGTTGTTCTGGAAACTATGTATTTTGCCTTTGGTTTCTCTGTGAGAACTGAGACACAGGGGCTAAGTGATTTGCACAAGTTCACAGTAAATGTCAATGGCAGAACACTGATTCATCTTGGTTTTTTAAACACTGGTATCTTGATTTTTCCCACTATGCCTTCTATACACACTGCCTATTGGGAGGGAACATGAGTCTGCTTGAGCTGCCATAACCAAATACCAACAACTTGGTGGGTTAAACAACAGACATTTATTTCTCACAGTTCTGGAGGATAGAAGTCCGAGACCAAGTGCCAGCCAATTCAGTTGTTGGTAGGGTCTCTGTTTCTGGCTTGTAGATGGCCACTTTTTCACTGTGTCTCACATGGTGGAGAGAAAGAACTCTGGTGTCTCTTCCTATTATAAGGGCACCAGCCCCGTGGGGTTAGGGCCCCACTCTTATGACCTCACTTAACTTTTTTCACCTAACAGGCCCTGTCTCCAAATACTGTCACATTGGGAGTTAGGGCTTCAACATATAAATTCAGGGACAACACAAACATTCAGTCCTCAACCACACAGTACCAAGAAAGAAAGGAAGATTAATATGCACAAAAAAATAAGAGACTCTTCTAAGATAGTGTATAAATGAAGTGGTAAAATTAAATATTTTTTTTGCCAGGCGCAGTGGCTCACACCTATAATCCTAGTACTCTGGGAGGCTGAAGAAGGAGGGTTGCTTGAGCTCAGGAGTTTGAGACCAGCCTGAGCCAAGAGGAAGACCCTGTCTCTATTAAAAATAGAAAACATTAGCCAGGTGTGGTAGTGTGTGCCTATAGTACCAGCTACTCGGGAGGCTGAGGCAGGAGAATCCCTTGAGCCCAGGAGTTTGAGGTTGTAGTGAACTTCGATGACACCACTGTACTCTATCTGGGGTGACACAGCTAGATACTGTCTCAAAAAAATTTTTTTTAAATTATTTTGTATGCAAGTAGCAAGGTGTTTATGGTGCGCTTGGGAGCATGGGGACCAGAACACATGGATAGGCAAATCAGAAGAAAATAAAAATCATCGGCCAGGCGCGGTGGCTCAAGCCTGTAATCCTAGCTCTCTGGGAGGCCGAGGTGGGCGGATCCTTTGAGCTCAGGAGTTCCAGACCAGCCTGAGCAAGAGCAAGACCCCATCTCTACTATAAATACAAAGAAATTAATTGGCCAACTAAAATATATATAGAAAAAATTAGCTGGGCATGGTGGCACATGCCTGTAGTCCCAGCTACTTGGGAGGCTGAGGCAGCAGGATTGCTTGAGCCCAGGAGTTTGAGGTTGCTGTGAGCTAGGCTGACGCCACGGCACTCACTCTAGCCTGGACAATAAAGTGAAACTCTGTCTCAAAAAAAA
>VSMD01014954.1:0-15196 GCA_008750895.1 Mirza zaza
GGACTACAGGCATGTGCCACCATGCCCGGCTAATTTTTTCTATATATATTAGTTGGCCAATTAATTTCTTTCTCTTTATAGTAGAGATGGGGTCTCACTCTTGCTCAGGCTGGTCTCGAACTCCTGAGCTCAAATGATCCACCCACCTCGGCCTCCCAGAGAGCTAGGATTACAGGCTTGAGCCACTGCGCCCGGCCTGTATTTTTTTTTTGAGACAGAGTCTCACTCTGTTGCCTAAGCTAGAGTGCTCTGGTGTCAGCCTCGCTCACAGCAACCTCAAACTCCTGGGCTCAAGCAATCTTCCCGCCTCAGCCTCCCAAGTAGCTGGGACTACAGGCATGCACCACCTTGCCTGGCTAACTTTTTCTATTTTTTAGTAGACACGGAGTCTTGCTCTTGCTCAAGTTGGTCTCGAACTCCTGAGCTCAAATGATCTGCCTGCCTTGGTGTCCCAGAGTGCTAGGATTACAGGTGTGAGCCACTGTGCCCAGCCCAATTGGTGGTTGTATTAAGTTTTAAAAATTATAAATATGATTTATATAGAAAAAACATATATACATAGCAAACAAAACAAAAAAATGAATAAAATTCTCCCAAACAGTAATAGTGTTTAACTTTGAGTGCTAAAACATGGGGTGAATTTTCCTTTTTCTTCCTTCTCTGAATTTTTTATTTGTAGTCAAGAGAAAGAAAAACTTTATTTTGCAAACATAGTTGCTGTATTAACTATAATTCACCAGTAATGACTGTCTTTTCATATGCTCTGCAAAATCCACCCTGAGTATAAACTATAAGGGCTATGAATTAAAGTGTTTTTTTCTTCCTTCCTTGAGTTCAGACAATGATAATGTTTTGATTTAAGATCTATAATGGATTGAAACCTGGCATGAGAGTGTTTTGATTTCAGATACTGCTAAGTCTTATCTCCCTAATTAAGATGACGTGGCTGATGCAATAATTAGACCTTCACAACTTGGGCTGAGTTTTAGGGGTAAATGAGCTAATTAAAGGGAGGATCTCCTTATCCCACACCCTTCTAAGGAAACAAAAGAAGCAGACACACTGTGAGAGAACTGGGCCCCTTCCAAGATGTTACTGCTACCTACAAAAATTGCCTGTTTAGACAATGATCTAAAGTTGACCCCTGACAACACTCTGAAGAATAAACTGAGAGACGCTACAGGAAAGCCCCAACAAGCTAAGTTCTTATCCAAAAGGGGTCTTGAACTCACATCTTTAGCTAGCTACATCCATCTCAAGGCAGAATATTTAAAAGTGAACATCTATCTTGGGATCATGTGTGGGAATTTAAGAGGGTGGGGAATGACTGATACTATTTTTTTTTAAATTTAACTACAATTTTTTATATATATAATTTTTCTTTTCTTTTTTCTTTTTTTTCCAAAGTGACTTGTTGAAGATACTATTGTTGCTTTACTTTTTTCACCATACATTTACAGTGCTTCATTTGCCTCTAATGGGATTATTAAGAGCCCCAATTTCACACTCTGGATACACTCAGAGATTTCTAACATTGATAGTTACAGTCACATCAGAAGAACAAAAGGCTGTGCCACATTTGAGTCATGTGAAAGATGCTGGCTGCTTGTTCTCTCAGACTGCAGACAATTGCCCACTATTTCAGTGTGGCAAGACTATTTTAAGGGCTTGGGAAAGAATAGGAAGTAATAAGCTTAAACTTCGCCCAAGTGGGTCAGGTTAAAATGTTGGGAATTTTTTGTTGGTAGAAAGGTCACTGAAATATAAAAATGGATAGAGAAATCTTACTAGACTTCCTTAATTCAACAAAAATACACTAAATAATCACCATGTAATTCAACTGATATTAAAGTTCAGTTTCATTTTCTGATTTGTGGTCAAAAGCCAAAAGTTCCAGCTACCTAAAATTACTTGTGATTAATCATAAACCACACAATAGAATGTGCTCTCTTAGAGAAATGCTAGGTACTTAAAAAAAAAAAAAAAATATATATACACACACACACACACACACACACACACACACACACACACACACAGGGGGATCTTCTGAAATTTCCAGAATACTTATGTGTTATATTTGTAGTCAGAATAAATTTTTAAATGAAATACTTGGGGAAGATGATTTTAAACTATTATATTTAGGGGGAAAGTAAGGAGAAAAAGTTTTATAAAATAGTTTGAGAAATTTCATTAGAAAAAATTATAATAGAGGTCAAGTCTATTGATCCTTAAGCTAGTATAATTACTTCTAATCATCTTATATTGCTTCAATGTATGAACACATGCATATGTAACTTTGTTACCAAATTTCACATTTCTCAATTAAGAAAACAAAGTTAATTTTAGAATAATTTTATTTTCTACAGTATCCAGGGGGAGAACAAAGACTGTTTCACTTCATATATGATGTGCTCCATTCATTGAGATATTCAAGGCCATTGTGTTTGCAAAGTTTCAAGTTCTCTTCCACGTTAAAAGGAAAGAAAAACTTCAAATTTTTCTGTATAAGAACCTCAGGAAGAATATGCAAGTGATGACAGTGTTCTCTCTCTCTCTTTTTTTTTTTTTTGAGACAGAGTTTTGCTCTGTTGCCTGGGCTAGAGTGCCGTGGCGTCAGCCTAGCTCACAGCAACCTCAAACTCCTGGACTCAAGTGATCCTTCTGCCTCAGCCTCCGGAGTAGCTGGGACTACAGGCATGCACCACCATACCCGGCTAATTTTTTCTATATATTTTTAGTTGTCCAATTAATTTCTTTCTATTTTTAGTAAAGATGGGGTCTCGCTCTTGCTCAGCTGGTTTCGAACTCTTGACCTTCAGTGATCCTCTCGCCTTGGCCTACCAGAGTGTTAGGATTACAGGCGTGAGCCACTGCACTGGGCCAACAGTGTTCTCTTGAGGCAAAGATACTATAACGTAATCTCCAAAAAACAGTGTATTTGATAAGAAGGAAATGTTATAAAAATGAGAACAAGCAAAATAAAATTGAGTCCTGTTTGTTCTGAAGCTCTTACAATGGACCAGATAAGGGTCAGATAAAATGTTTTAAGAAGTGATCTGAAACATTTAGATACTAAGTTATGAATATGTATGGGTTTTTTGTTTATCACAGTGGAAAATATTTTATTTATTACATTATCTTAAAAAGAACAATATTTTATTTGTTGGAGACAGAGTCTCTTGCTGTTGCCCAGGCTGGAGTACTGTGGCATGATCATAGCTCACAGCACCCACAATTCCTGGGCTCAAGGGATCCTCCCGCTTTAGCCTCCTGAGTAGCTAGGACTACAGGCACATGCTACCGCATCTAGTTAATTTATTTTTATTTTTTTGCACACAATGATGCCCAGGCTGGTCTAGAACTAACTCCTGGCCTCAAGGGATCCTCTCGCATCAACCTCCTGAAGTGCTGGGATTACAGTCATGAGGCACCATGCCTGGCCTAAGAACAATAGTTTTAAAAGTTAATTCATGTCAAAATATATACAAAGATGTTAATTTTACCGTGACTAGGTGAGAAAACATCATCCACAGAATTTAGACACAACACTGGAATGGCTACTGACTTCAGTCTACGATTTGGACTGGCATCAGTATAATAATCATCGATTGTTGGGTATCCAAACATGACTGAAGTGAATCGTTTATCAAACTCTCTGACGGATTTAGCCTGAAAAACAAAAACAAATTATACCTATTCTTGGAATGAAAAGAAGAAATAAAAGTATTAAAGTGTCTCTCTCCTACCTTCATGACATGATCCATATCAATTTGTTTTACAAACATATGCCGGTGCCTGGAACAAAAGAATTTTGAAAGTAAAAATTAAGGTCCTATCTTAATCATACCTAAAATATATATACAGTAGGAGTTGTACATTGATGTTGGTAAAGTAATTTTTTTTTTTTTTTTTTTGAGACAGAGTCTTGCTTTGTTGCCCAGGCTAGAGTGAGTGCTGTGGCATCAGCCTAGCTCACAGCAACCTCAAACTCCTGGGCTCAAGCAATCCTGCTGCCTCAGCCTCCCGAGTAGCTGGGACTACAGGCATGTGCCACCATGCCTGGCTAATTTTTTCTATGTATATTTTTAGTTGGCCAATTAATTTCTACTTATAGTAGAGACGGGGTCTCGCTCTTGGTCAGGCTAGTTTCGAACTCCTGATCTCGAGCAATCCGCCCGCCTCGGCCTCCCAGAGTGCTAGGATTACAGGCGTGAGCCACCACGCTAGGCCGTAAAGTTATTTTTTTTAAAGGACTTTTTTTTTTTTTTTGGAGACAGGGTCTTGCTCTGTGGCCGGGGCTAGAGTGCAGTTCCATCATCATAGCTCACTGCAGCCTCAAACTCCTTGGCTCAAGTGATCCTCTTGCTTCAGTCTTGGGAGTAGCTGGGACCACAGGCAGGTATTAACAGGCCTGGCTAATTTTTTTGAGAAATTTTTTGTAGAAATGGGGCCTCGCTATTGCCCAGGCTGATTTTCAACTCCTGGACTGAAGCAATACTCCCGCCTCAGCCTCCCAAAGTGCTAGGATTATAGACATGAGCCTCCTGCCTGGCCAAAAGTACTTTTCTTTGATTGAGGAAGAATGAGCAAATATTGTAATAAAAATAAGTGTTGTTTCATAACAAATTGTACATACACATTGCTACTAATAAACCAATTTTGTCAAAACTGCCTTAAGCCAGAATCTTCCATTTGGATAAATTACCCAATAATAGTATTTTAAAAATTGCTATTTTCAAAATTACAATATTTTTGCATACTTAATTTTTAAAATGTTGGTCATTTTTCTTGTACAACTGATATTTTAATTCAAATCAACTTTTCACTGTTCTTGCTACTGTCCCCCATTTCAGTGAGCACTTGAATAATTAATGATATGATGATTCTTTAGTATTTTTTAGCAATATTTATAATCAATATCTGTAATATAACAAACAGGTTAAGTTTAATCCAATGTTTAATGTCAACTCAAAAGATAACTATGGTTTTCAACAAGTCATGTACAAATTATACTTTTTGAGTTTATATTTAAGTTACTTAAAAATTCAAGGTAACATACAATAAAAAATAAATAGAAACATCTCCATGTTCTTTGCTACCATACCAGTTTAACTGTCAGAAGACACACAGACAATTCCAGAAAAATTAATGCAAAGACAGTATTTTGGTAATAGAAGAACTGCGAGGGCTGGGTGCCATGGCTCACACCTGTAATCCTAGCAGGTGTGAGGCCCTGTGGGAGGCCCAAGTGGGAGGGTTGCTTGAGGCCAGGAGTTCAAGACCAGCCTAAGCAACATAGAGACCCCTGTCTCTACAAAAAAAAAAAGAAAAATTATCTGGACATGGTGACACACACTTGAGAGGCTGAGGCAGGAGATCAAATGAGCCCAGGAATTTGAGGTTGCAGTGAGGTAGCCCAGGCAACAGAATGAGAGCCTGTCTCAAAAACAAAACAAAACAAAACAACCTGAAACTGTGAGAACTGAGAATGTCTAAGTGAGGTGCATTCTCCCAAGTCTCTAAAACATTCCATGCCCACATGCTTAAGCAGCCATCTTATTCAGCACTGAAATCACTTAATACATTACTTACCACCCAGGAAAGAATTCGGTACTGAGAAGACTAGTAACAAGTAGAAAGTCCGAGGAAATAACTCATAACATTACTTAACTCATTCCATGCTAATGATTTTACTCTTCTAGAATCGAGAGTGATTAGAACAGTGATCTTCAAATTGGGGCACATACCTTTGGGGTTGTACAAGACAATCCACTGGGATTCAAAAAGAAAACATCACAACTTTTATCTATATTTTTAACTTATACGTAAGTTTTTTTATTTCTGTATACAGAGAACATTTTGGTACAGTAGTAAACGCACACAATGTATAAATAAATATACATGTGTTGGTAGTGTTATGTTTTACAACTTTTTTACTGTTAGGCCATGTAATCTAAAATGTATGGAGACAACAAGTTTTAAAGATAACTCACTTATTAACTGAAGACTGGAGACAGGTTGTCAAATAGTAATTAAAAAGCAGCCAGTTCAGTGGTTTCTCCAACGACTCTGAGCAAGCAAAAGTATTCCAGCCAACTGAAAAAGTTGCAGCTGCCATCAAAGGAGTTTTGGGCCCAATTTTGCCCAGGTAATTTAGAAGCAGCATTCTAAAATGAGGAGAAATGGGAAACTCAGTGATTAATTTTCTATATTTCTCAAAACATCCTATTTCTAACTATAGACTTTACATGAAGTATGGAGAAGAAAAATATAAACCAGTGTTTAAATCCTCTATCTTGGAAGAGCATGCGAGTATCTTCCTTCACATTCATATATGTATTTATCTTGCCGTCAACCATACTGTGAATGGCACAAATCATAGTTATTTCTTACATATGTATCCTATGAAGTTAAACATGACAGAAATCTACCCTAAGAGTGGTTTTCAAAGTGGCTGTATGTTGGAATCACCTGGAGAGTTGTTTTTCTTTTCTTTTTGTTTTGTGTTTTTTTTTCTCACTCTGTTGCCCAGGCTAGAATGCCGAGGCATCAGCCTAGCTCACAGCAACCTCAAACTCCTGACCTTGAGTGATCCTCCCACCTCAGCTTCCCAGAGTGCTAGGATTACAGGCGTGAATGACCATGCCCGGCCACACCTGGAGAGTTTTTAAAACTACTGCTGATATCTGAGTTTCACCCCAGACATTCTGAGTTAATTGGTCTAGGTAGCCATCCTAGTCACCTAGGATCCTTGTACACAGTATCATGTTTCTAAAGGGCTCCCTAGCCTAGAGTTAGACTTTCTGAGTTGTGGTAGAACAGTTGGCCCCTAAAGCATTTGGGTTATTAAATATGAAATGTTGGGTTGGGCTGGGCACGGTGGCTCACGCTTGTAATCCTAGCACTCAGGGAAGCTGAGGCGGGTGGATCGCTCAAGGTCAGAAGTTCGAAACCAGCCTGAGCGAGACAGGTCTCTACTAAAAATAGCTACTAAAAATAGAAACAAAGTAATTAGCCAACTAAAAGTATATAGAAAAAATTAGCCCAGCACGGTGGTGCATGTAGTCCCACGCTACTAAGTAGCCTGTAGTCCCAGCTACTTGGGAGGCTGAGGCAGGAGGATCGCTTGAGCCCAGGAGTTTGAGGTTGCCGTGAGCTAGGCTGACGCCACGGCACTCTAGCTGGTGCAACAGAGTGAGACTGTCTCTAAATAAATAAATAAGAAATGTCCGATTTCGAATCAAAAGATGTAGTTTGTTATATCTCAAACAAGCAGCAGTACAATTGATCAAAGTGTGTGCTTAAACTAGCGACACAGTTTTTCCATCTTAAAGGTAGCTTGTTTATGCCAGCAGTGAGGAAGCCTGGACAGCTAGTGGTGATGAAATCGCAAAAGGCGTTTTTCACAGCTTGTTGAGAACTGAATATTTTTCTTTGCAAGAAAGTGGTCCAATCCTAGCATTCTGGGAGGCTGAGGCGGGTGGATTGTTTGAGGTCAGGAGTTCAAAACCAGCATGAGCGAGACTCTGTCTCTACTAAAAATAGAAAGGAATTAATTGACCAACTAAAAATATGCAAAAAATTAGCCGGGCATGGTGGCGCATGCCTGTAGTCCCAGCTACTCGGGAGGCTGAGGCAGCAGGATTGCTTGAGCCCTGGAGTGTGAGGTTGCTGTGAGCTAGGCTGACGCCACGGCACTCACTCTAGCCTGGGCAACAAAGTGAGACTCTGTCTCAAAAAAAAAAAAAAAGAAAAGAAAAAAGAAAGTGGTCCAAAGCTGGGAAAAAGGGGTAGTCAGCTGTTGCAAGATCTGGTGAATATGGTGGATGACAGGGAGTTTCCAAGTCCAACTGTTGTAGTTTCAGCAGCGTTGTTTGTGCAACATGTGATCCAGTGTTGTCTTGCAAGAGGATTGGCCTGTCTCTGTTGACCAATCTTGGCTGCTTAATCACAAGCATCCTCATCATTTTTCCCAACTGGTTGCAGTGGACATCTGCTGTAATCCACTGACCAGGTTTCATGAAGCTGTAGTGGATAATAACAGCGCTGGACCACCAATCAGACACAATTAGCTTTTCTTGATGAATATTTGGTTTGGACTGTGTTTCAGCACTTCATCTTTATCCAACCATTGTGCCAAACATTTGCGATTGTCAAAAAAGAATTCATTTTTCATCACATGTAACAATACAGTGTAGAAATGGTTTGTCTTTATGTTGTGACAGCAAAAAAGGCAAGCTTCGAGATGATTTCTCTTTTGATACTGGTTTAGTTCATGCAGAACGCATTTATCCAGTTTTTTTACCTTGCCCATTTGTTTCAAATGGTCCAATATTGTTAGAACAGTAATGTCCAACCTTGCTGCTAATTCTTGCATAGGTTGAGATGGATTCGCTCCACTGCAGATTTCAGCTCATCATTATCCCCCTTGGTCTCAAGTTGCCCATATGGCTCATTTTCAAGATTAAAAAAAAATTTTTTTTTGAGACGGAGTCTCACTCTGTCACCTGGGCTAGAGTGCTGTGGCATCACCCTAGCTCATAGCAACCTCAAACTCCTGAGCTCAAGCGATTCCCTTGCCTTAGCCTCCTGAGTAGCTGGGACTACAGGCATGTGCCTGGCAAATTTTTCTATTTTTAGTAGAGATGTGGTCTCACTCTTGCTCAGAGTGGTCTTGGACTCCTGACCTCAAGTGATCCTCCTGCCTTGGCCTCCCAGAGTGCTAGGATTACAGATGTGAGCCACCATCCCTGACCTCATTTTCAAGGTTAAAATCACCAGAACAGAATTTCTCAAACCATCAATGTACTGTGTGTTCATTAGCCACATCCTTTCCAAACACTTTCATGATACTTTGAGCTGTCTGCACTGCATTGATTCCATGACAGAACTTATATCTGAAAGTAACACAGATTTGGGCCGGGCGCGGTGGCTCAAGCCTGTAATCCTAGCTCTCTGGGAGGCCGAGGTGGGCGGATCCTTTGAGCTCAGGAGTTCGAGACCAGCCTGAGCAAGAGCGAGACCCCATCTCTACTATAAATAGAAAGAAATTAATTGGCCAACTAATATATATAGAAAAAAAATTAGCCGGGCATGGTGGCACATGCCTGTAGTCCCAGCTACTTGGGAGGCTGAGGCAGCAGGATTGCTTGAGCCCAGGAGTTTGAGGTTGCTGTGAGCTAGGCTGACGCCATGGCACTCACTCTAGCCTGGGCAATAAAGTGAGACTCTTTCTCAAAAAAAAAAAAAGTAACACAGATTTGTGACATCCATGGTTTCACAAAAATTGCTCTAAAAAAAAATGTGAAAGATAATCACAAGCCAAAATGTGAATTTGAAAGGCTGAGGATTTACCTTCACAATAAACATGAAAGAAGTGTTAAAGTGAAATATCAGAGATATCAACTGTCAAACTTAGTACTTAAGGAAATTGGAAATTTCATACTTAATAATCTAATAGCTTGTTTTCTCTTCCTATTCCTTCCTGTTATTTGTCCTTATCTCCTATCACATATTTTGCACTTTTCTTTTTGTTCTATTAACTTTCTTCATTGTGTCCTAATTCTAGTTTGGTGAGAGGGACCATAATTGAGTTTAATCTAATAACAATGTCAAAAATCTAAGTTTAACAGTGCCAACTACGAGAAAGGATGATATCCTAATTCTATTTCTCAGTAAATTTTCGGTACTTGATTTCTTCAATTGCCCAGGTTCTGACATAGAAGAAATTCTCCTTCATTCTTTTTAAATTAAATTAAAATTTAATTTAAAATTCTCCTTCATTCTTTTTTCCAATCCAAATGACTTGCAGGGTGAATGTGATAGCAGTTTTAGATCAAGTGCACTGCTTGTATACAGTAGTGTGGCTCACTAGGCCATTAAAGGATAATGCTGATTCTCCCGCGAAGGGTTCATTCTAGGGTCCTAGTTTTGTTGACCCTACTCTTTAGCAGAAGGTCAGTAATTGCTGGGAGGAGGGTAAAATGCACAAATTGGAAGGGCTGAAAGGGAAACTCAGGTGTAGGAAGATCCAGGAGTAGAAGCGACTAAGTAGGTGAGAATAGTTCTTGGTTATTACTTAACAGCAAAATAATGCCAAGATGTTACCCCAAAACAGGGTGTTTCTTTGACAGGAAAAGGACCCCCTTTTCTCACCAAAATAATAGTAATAAAAAAACTACAAGGAAACAGAGAGAGATGGAAAAAGAACCCCTGGATTAAGAGACTTAAGAGACATATCAATCCCAATGCATAGAGCTTCTCTAGCTTCTGATTCAAATAATGTGAAACCAAACAAACAGATGGACAGTTGGAGAAATGTGAACACTGACTGAATATGTGATGTTAGTTAAGAATTTTTAATTTTGTTCAGGTGTCGTAATGGTATTGTGGTTTGGGTTTTTTTTTTTTTTTTTTTGTGTCTTTTTTTTTTTTAATCGAAGGTCCCTTACTGGTCCTGCTTCCATGAGTGGCCGACCAGAAAAAAAGGAAGGGTCATCTCCACAACACTCCATTTATACACAGAACTAAACAGACAAGCACAGAGTCACTATTGCGGTTAGAAGTTGGCAGCATGGGAAGGGATGGAACAGGTGAGGAGTAGGGGTGTTGTTAAAAAAAATACAGCCCCCCCCCACTTGGGTAACTGGGGTGCCTGGGGGTAACTTGGTCTGCTTCAACCCAAGAGGAATCAGAAGATCAAAAGCGGTTTGGGAAGGCCAGAACCGTCAGGGATGGAGGGAGGAGGAAAATCCAGGGGGTGGGGGGACTGTTTGGCAACTGGGGTAAAGGGATTGCCCTCCCCCTGCTGGGATCCCCCCAGCCCCTCCGGTCTGGCAGGAAGGGGGCAGCCTGCAACCCCCATGGGCAGTGTTTCTTTGTTTTTAAAGAGAGACTCCACCATTTAGAGATACTAATTGGGCCAGGCACAGGGGCTCATGCCCATAATCCTAACATTTTGAGAAGCAGAGGCTGGAGGATTACTTGAGCCCAGGAGTTCGAGATCAGCCTGGGCAACACAGTGAGACCCCATCTCTACAAAAGTTAAAAAAATTAGCCAGGCGTGATGGTATGGGCCTTTAGTCCCAGCTACTTGCAAGGCTGAGGCAGAAAGATCGCTTGAACCCAGGAGTTTGAGGTTGCAGTGAGCTCTGATCATGCCACTGTACTCTAGCTAGCCTGGATGACAGAGCAAGACCCTGCCTCAACAAAAAAAAAAAAAAAAAGAAAGAAAAGAAAAGAAAGAAAATCAATGTTGTCTGAGATTTGGTTTACAATAATAATGAAATTGCCCTTTACATAATGAATAAAGGGCCACAAGGTAGGAATTGTGGTAGGACCTGAACTCTGTATAGTTAAACATATATATAACCTGCCATTGTTTCCCAGCTTGCTTTCCTATTATTGCTTACTACTCGGGAGTCCTACAGCTGATGGTCATAAAGATTCTTAGCTATTTTTTTTTTCCTGGACAAGAGAAGCAGAGGGAGTGGAAAAGGAACAGAGGAATCTGTAACTGGTTGTGATCAATTAGTTGTAAACACCACTGCACTCAGACCAACCTCTTGGCATTCTTTATTGCTCCCACAGATAACATCACCCTTGTGAAACCTAAGGTTAGTTTGAGAGATATCTTCCAGGCCCTACATCCCCAGTGGACTGGCAGCCCCACACTGACCAGTGGTCCATACCAAGGAACTGACTCAACTGGTCTTTCAACCCCCAGCCAGGAAATGGCTCAGGACAAGACAGTTTCTACATCCCTATGGTTCCCCCTGGAACCCAGCCAATCAGCAGACCCAACTGCCTCGCCCTTTGCCTGCCAAACTATCTTTAAAAATCCTTTCTCCCAAATTCTCTGGGAGACATATTTGAGAATTTCCTCTCTTCTCCTCACATGGCGCCTGTGATATTAAACTCTTTCTCCGTGGCAACACCTGTCTCAGGGTATTACTTTCCTCTTGAGCAGCGGGCAATGAAACTGGATGGGCTGTGACAGTCGGCGTTGGGTGGTTTGATAATTATTAGAGCGGAATGATGAGTTTATGGGGATACTTCTGTCTTTACTCATATTTGGAATTTTCTGTACATTTTTGAAGCTTATTTACCAGCTTATTGGGAGACTGGGATCTGACTGGGTCTAGAGTGGTGTGGCTTCCTTGACTAGGCTCACTTCTGGCTCAAACTTCACACTTGGCCTCAGGCATCACAGGTTTGGGGATCACAGGGGACAGGGCATAAGGATCTTCACAGACTATGCTTTTGTCTGTTGCATCTCCATAAGAAAAAAATGTGTCAAGCTGTAAAACACATCTCCAAGTGGTAAGCCCACTTGGGACTGTGTCACAGTGCTAGGCAACTAGAAAGGGTGCTTTCTTCAAACAATTTACAAGACATTAATATTCATCCAGCTGTAAAGGCTAATGGTCAAGTTCTGCCTCCAGGCACTGAGGGTTCAAGGCAGCATGAATAGACATTTCCCAGGAGCTTCTGAATAGAGAATCTGGGCCTGTTTATGTAAGGTCTGGCCTTTTAAAAAGTCAAGCATTTGTATGGTTAAGGGAAAAAAGTTCAGCTGTCACCCTATTCTTTAAGGTCAAGAATATTATGGGGCAAAGGAAAGAGAAGCTAAATTCTGTCCATTAAGCACAATTCAGAGATTCTGTCTGGGTTTTCTGCATTGATTCAGATTTCTTCTTTTAGTAGGTCAAGTCAGACCTTCCATGCTAATGTAAGAAATGTATTCTTTTCTCTTAGTTTTACGTTTATCAGAAACTAAAAAGCTGTAGTTAAAGCCTATTTTTAGAGTGTATCATTTGTAAAGGCTGTTCATTTTCAAGTAAATAAAGTAAGCTATTTCGAAAACTGAAATGACAATTATAGAATTAAGAAAAAAATATCATTCTTAAGTATTTCCTGATTTTAAAAAGTAGTTTTGAACAATGGTTTAGGGAATCTAAAGCATGGTAACATGCCAGATAAAAAATTTGAATTTCCTTAAGCTCACTGTCACTAGAACACCAACCAAAAACAATTATTAGTAGAAATAGGCCTTTATCTAAACATGACAAATAAAAGTTGTAAATAAGGCCCAAAGTAATGGCAAGCAGCAGGAATTATAATAGTCACGTGCTAAAAATAGCAGCTGGAGTAGGGGGCGAACAACCAAATTTCAGTGTCCAGGAGAGCGCTCCACAGCAGGTCCATTTGACCAGTAACAAAACAGAACAAAACACACCACCACCTGGGGAAAAATAATTTTGAAGGGCAATGCAGTTGGAAAGAGCAATAATAGGTGATTATTTCTGTGACTGGAGGGATGAAAGTCGTGCTACCAGTGTGGTTTCCTGACCAGCGAGAGGGTGGCTGGGAGGGCGTCAGGGAACCAGGACGTCAGCGTGGCAAACGCCGAGTGACACAAACCAACTTCATGGGCCTCAGATGAGTACCCAAAGCTCACAAAACCCAGAGTCCTTGTGTCCTTTTGCTGCAGTGACTGGTAGTCAGTTGTCCATTAAAATTGTTAAAATTCATCTGCATTCCTTCCTTCCTTCTTTCATGTCAACCATGTGATAAAATATGATAAAAATAATCAGACATTTATTTAAAAATGTTTACGCAGCCAGCTTATAGTCCTCTGAAAGAGATAGCCAACAAGATTGCTTCCCTGTCAGTATTTTAGAAAGGGAAAACCTTACCCTCCCATTGAAACCCCAGCTGCCAGAAAAGGAGCAGAAGGGAACAGGCTGTGCACATGGTGGATAACTGTCTCCAGGTCTTCGGTGTTAGCACAACAGTAAGTCCTTGGCGTCTGGAAGTAGTGACAAGTAGAGCACAAAAATTAAAATGTGAGGTTAATGATTTGCATAATGCAGAAATGTAAATAAGAGCAAGATGTCATAAATATGAGAAAACAACCTTTGCACATATTACAGTAATAATAATTTATCATTTTCATATCTTGCAGTGCACATACATGCCATTTAAAGTCAACATGGGCCGGGCATAGTGGCTCATGCCTGTAATCCTAGCACTCTGGGAGGCCGAGGCGGGCGGATTGCTCGAGGTCAGGAGTTCGAAACCAGCCTGAGGAAGGGCGAGACCCCGTCTCTACTATAAATAGAAAGAAATTCATTGGCCAACTAATATATACAGAAAAACTTAGCCGGTCATAGTGGTGTGTGCCTGCAGTCCCAGCTACTTGGGAGGCTGAGGCAGCAGGATTGCTTGAGCCCAGGGGTTTGAGGTTGCTGTGAGCTAGGATGACGCCATGGCACTCACTCTAGCCTGGGCAACAAAGCGAGACTCTGTCTCAATAAATAAATAAATAAATAAATAAATAAATAAATAAATAAAGTCAACACGATTTGAGTTAGGCACTAACAAAAAGCTGTGAACATGCAAGGAAGCCTTGATGCAGATGGGGCGAGACCAATATAAATACCTTAAATTAAACAGATAAATACTGTATGCAAATGTGTCTTCAACTTAACAAGAACAGTCAATTTAGGAAGAAAAAGTGGAGAATTATGTTTTTTTAAATAGAAATAAAACAATCTATGCCTGAAAAAGCCAAAATAATTCTTTATTATAAAACAATCAAGCAAGCCAGCAAAAACGGCTTTCTAGCTGTGCCACAAAATTTCTAAATTGTAGCTAATTTCTAACTAGGAAACCGTCTTCTCCAATTCTAGTGCTGTTAGTGAAGGAGTGTGGTTTCCTTGTGCTGCCTTTGCTCTAGATCAAGCAAAATAATGATGATTTACTAATCAAATGTTTTATTTATTTATTTATTTTTTGAGACACAGTCTCACTTTGTTGCCCAGGCTAGAGTGAGTGCCGTGGCATCAGGCTAGCTCACAGCAACCTCAAACTCCTGGGCTCAAGCGATCCTCTTGCCTCAGCCTCCCAAGTGGCTGGGACTACAGGCATGTGCCACCATGCCCGGCTCATTATTTTTTTCTATATGTATTAGTTGGCCAATTAATTTCTTTCTATTTATAGTAGAGATGGGGTCTCGCTCAGGCTGGTTTCAAACTCCTGACCTCGAGCAATCCTCCCGCCTCGGCCTCCCAGAGTGCTAGGATTACAGGCGTGAGCTACCGCGCCCGGCCTATTTTTTATTTATTTTTTATTTTTTTTGAGACAGAGTCTCGCTTTGTTGTCCAGGCTACAGTGAGTGCCATGGCGTCAG